>CAXHJY010001404.1:182500-192500 GCA_964016885.1 Eledone cirrhosa
AACAAATACAGCAAGGCACTCTGTCAGCATACAGTGTTGCAAGCTTGAGGCATGTCTCTTGTTGCATTGTAACAACAATTCAACAAAGCAAGAAGCTAAGACACCAACTGTGGTGGTGATGGGGAGGGGGAAGGGGTGTCTACAATTTGATTTATAATACTTCCATACAATTTTCAAATATTCAGTTTTCATTTTTAACTCTTTTCAGCATTTAAAACTCTTTCCCTCTCTCTCTGTTTGTGTGTGTGGATGCGTTCTGATTCAATTTCAATTATCAGTGCTGGTAGTGGGCAGAGTGGGTGAAGAAAGGTAAAGGACGAGAGTTAGCTACCACCTGATTTGTTCCAGGAAAAGTGTTGGAGATGAAATAGAGGTACTGTGACGCAACTAGATTATAGATCACACAAGTGTCTTGTGTGTGTGTGTGGGGGGGGGATTGGTGGTGGTTCGTAGTAGTAGTGTATTTAAAAACAACAACAGCAATGGTAGCAGCAAGAACAGCAGTAGCAGCTACAGACCTTCCTCATCTTCCTCCTCAGAGGAGGAGGTATTTTGCTGGTCGTGCATTGACTGACATCTCATGTCTATATATAAAGATATTTGTTCTACTCACAGCATATATACATATATATATACACACACACAGGTACACATACACACACACAAACATATATGTTTCCATATTTTCCATATCAGTCTCCAGTTTCTCTTTCCCCTGCCACCCCTCATTCTACCCTTCTTCTCTCCCACTGTCCATCACCCACCCCTCTCTACTCCTCTTTCTCTCTCCTTCCCACCCTCCTGCCATCTTTGTCTTGATATAGAATATGTTATACGTAGATTTTCAATATTGGATTATTTCTACTTAGCAATTTATTCAGAACTTCATAGGATTTAGATGTATATGGCAATTCTGAATAGTTGCCATTGTAATTACTATGACTACTATTATTATTATTATTATTATTATTACTACTACTACTACTACTATTATTAGGTGGATTGGCAGTATCAGTAGAGTGTCAGATAAAGTGCTTTCCTGTATTTGTCCTAAGTCTTTGTTTTCAGTTCATATCCCACTTAGATCAGCTTTGCCTTTCATCCTTCTGGAGTCAATAAAATAAAGTACCAGTTACTTACTGGGGTTGATGTAATTGGCTTTCTCCCCCCTCCCCACACATTTCTGACCTTGTCCCTAAATTAGAAATCATTATTCTTGTTATAAATTGACTCCCCCCTTCTTCACAAATTACCAGTCTTGGGCTTGAATTAAAAATCATTTAAGGTGGTGGATTGGCAGAATTGGTAGAGCGTCGGATAAAATGTCATTGTGGTACTTGTTCTGGCTTTTTATATTCTGAATTCAAATCTTGTCACGGTCAACTTTACCTTTCATTCTTCCAAGGTTAATAAAGTACCAGTTAAGCACGGGGGTGGTGTGGGAGGGTTCAATATAATTGACTTTTCCCTTTCCCAAAAATTGTTAACCTTGTGCCTGAATCAGAAGCATCGTTAGTATTCAGTACTCAAAAGGGCAGTGGATTGATGTTAGTGTGTCAGGTAGAATGCTTTATAGTATTTGTTCTGGCTGTTTGCTGACCTTGTGCCTATGTTAGAAAGAATTGTTAAGGGCAGTGGATTGGCAAAGACATGCTTTGTAGCATTTTATTTTCTAAGTTCAAGCCCAACCCACATCAACTTTGCCTTTTGTCTTTCCCCTCCCTACAAATTAATAGGCAGTTAAGATTGGTGGTTTCATTGTCCTTAGAACAATTTTCTCATCAACAGAAGATCCAGCAATGCTTATCTCCAGACGGAATTCAAATATTGATTAAATCCATCCCAGTACTTAACTGGTACTTTATTTTATCAACCCTGGAAGGATGGAAGGCGAAAGTTGACCTTGGTGTTTTTTGAATTCAGAATGTAAAGAGCCAGAACAAACTTGGTTAAAATACTCTATTAGTTCTGCCAATCTATAACAACAACAATGTCTTTTTCTTTGTTTCTGTAACTGATAATAAAAAATAAAAAAATGTTTGTTTTTTTTTTCTATTCACTTCTCATTGTAATAAATAAGACAGAAAGATCAGAATTAGGTCACTGTCCTACCTTAGAATCAAATGTAGGAAAAATTGATGTCTTACCTACACACTGTGCTAATTTAGTTGAAATCTCATCATTTATTAATCATGCTTATTAATTTGCTTTCATTTTTTTCCCCACCAAATCTTCATATATATTTTCTGTAGCTTTCTATATCTGGTCCCTTAGTTTGGTCTACTTGAGCTAATCACTTTTACTCACACACATTTTCTTCAATCAGCAACTTCTTACAGTTGCATTTCTATATCTTATCCTTCCTGGCCTGAGTTAATGTGAATGCCCCACTATAAAAATCAGTGATGTCTTAATTCACACAGCCACACTGCTTGGCATTTTGGAATATCTCATGCCTCTCATCCTCACTTTGCAGAACACTGACAATTTTTTTTACTTTCTGTTTCTCGCCTTGGTAAATATACCTGATGTTTAGCTTGTCTTCTAGCCACTTGATATTGTTCCGTGCTACCCACGTTCTTCATTTCCCCCAGACCTTGTCTCTTGGCTTCTATGTCTCTCTTGGCTTCTATGTCTCTCTTTCACTTTATTGTACTATTCCTCCATATCACTTTCAGTCTTGCTGGAGACTTTGCTCTGTGAACAGATCAGCCCTGTGGCCTCCAGCAGGTTGTCTTATAGAAACTACCAGTTGATCTTGATTTTATAGATAAATATGATCATTTTGTTTATAATGAGTCAAAGCTAGTTTCATGCAGTTTGGTGTGAAAAAGGTTATGATAGAAGTTAAATAAGACAACTTAGAGGTTATCTTGTCAGCTCTTGGAGTGTAACTGCTAGATCTTATTGGCGACCCTTGCAATGAACCATGTTAGCTGTGTTTGTTTCCATTCTGGTGAGAGAGAAAGAGCATTGATAACCTATCTTCTCCTTCTAGACATACATGCCACCCAGTACTTTTTTGGACTTATATTTAATTCAGGGACTTCAGCTTCCATACATTCCTTCTCAGATTGTTTTGTGTCTCTATGTCCATCTTGCTTTTGTCTATGTTGTGTGATATATTCTTTAGTGGCCCAAAAATACTTTTGATATTTATATCTCCACTAAGGATAGTGGGTTTTTCAGAATTAGTAGAACACCAATTAAATCAATAGGCTTTGTGTCTTTAAGTAGTGTATCTGTTGTTATTTAGCTCAAGGTCAACCTATTTACAGTCTACCTATCTGTTTATCAAATCCATCTTCTGTATGTCTTTTTGTCTGCCTCTCTGATATCTATTTAGCTATATTTATCTATGTATGCCTGTTTGTCTATGTATCTATGGTAGGTCAGTGTGGCCAGTGACCCACCTTATTTCTCTGAATCTCTCCTACAGAGAGTTGAACCCCTCACTGTTAGCTATCATAATACTGATAACCCATGGTTAGTTGTTACTACTCCCCTCTCCCTACAGTGCTTCCACCTCTACTAGCACAGGAGCCCTTAATCACTCGAATAATACTGATAACCCAAGACCAATTTTTACTGCTAGCTAAGGAACCCCTCATCACTGTAATAATCCATGGTTCCTTAGTTAACTGTCTTTCATTATAGCCTCAGGTAGACTAATGTCTTGTGAATGTATTTAGTAGACAGAGACTGTACAAAGCCCATCATATGTGTGTATGTGAATACATGTGTCTGTGTGCTTGTATTATGTCAGTGTGTGTGTGTGTGTGTCTGCACATGTGTTCATCTTCTTTTTACATTAACACCTCGTGGGCCATTGGTGATGTTTATTCATGTTCACCTCTTAGCAGTTGAGCCTGTGAAGACTGTTAACTTACTTTTAAAAAAATATATGGGATGGCAATCAGGAAGAGCATTAGCTATAGGAATACTACTTCAAACAAGTCTCATCTGACCCATGCAACTTTGGTAAATCAGACACAAAAACTGATGGTGATGACTGATCCATTAAGAGACTGGCAAAGTACAGTGTGTTGCTGGTGTTTCGTTAGTTCTAACGACAAGTATGCCAGATGATTCAATCAATGGAAGTGCCTTCTCCCCCAAATTAATGTGCAAGTGGCTGAGCATTCTACTGTTACCCTTATAAATGTGAGATAGTCGCAGCTAGAATGCCTTTTATCATGGGTGTTTTCAGTCAGTCCTGACCTGTAGTTAAACAACTCATTATAGTCTTATACATAATTAATTGTATTACTATATATACTCACACACATATATGCAAAAACACACACATAGACATACATTCATACACAAACACACACACACACACAGATATATTTATACAAATACATACACATAGACATTATCATCATCATCATCATCATCATCATTTTACGTCCACTTTTCCCTGCTTGCAAGGGTGGGACGGGAACTGATTCTGGCTTGATTTCTACAGCTGGATGCCCTTCCTAACACCCACCTCATTTACAGTGAGTGCTGGGTGCTTTTTTTTGCCGTGGCACCTCCACGACCACTTTGCAGTGGAATGATAGGGACCCCAGTCCCTATCATTTCTTCACCCTAGTCCGAAGAAATTAACTAGATAAATAATCATTTAAACGTGGCTATAAGTTTAAAATGTAACTATGAAGAAATAATAGACAAATGATACAGACTATTTTCAGCGAGGAACAGTCAGATAAAATTTATCTAGTCATTCCTTTAAGCCATAGAAATTAACTAGACAAATAATCAATTAAACGGAGCTAAGTCTAAAATATAAGTTAGAAGAAAAAATGCATATAAACTTCACCAAAATTCCTCTAGTCCCGACTGTCGACAGTTTCGCTTGCACTTTGTGGATATATCCGATCCTAAAATTTCTACAGTGATCACCGCCAGAAATGGATTAAATTAGAAGGTTGAATGGTGGCCAGGCGACAGGTAGGCTGGCTGCTAGAAAGCACAGCCAGATACTGCCTAAAGTTTTACTCTACCATACAGGAGATGTATATATATGATATACACACATAACCAAGCATATACAAACATACATACCTACATGCATATATACATATAACCAAATACACAATGAGCAGCAGTGGTGGTCATGGTAGATAGGTCTCTTAGGAGAGTTCAAGATGAGAAAGCTGATAAAAACAAAGTGTTATATGTGTGCGTGTGTATGTCGAATTGTTTAAAAATATTTTCACATATTCTACTGTTTGTCTGTGTCATCTTAACTGTTATTTTATTGTGTGGTTTAATACTCATCAGTGAGAGCCTCCTCATCATCATCACTATGTCTATCACTTACAGCATTAACTTGTCCTTTGTCACCACCACTAGCTTCAACATCTCCACCAACACTATCACCTCCATCGCCAACACTTTCAACACTACTTACAACCACATCACCACTAACACTATCATCTCCATCACTATCATTGTCAACACCACTTCCAACATCATCATCACCAACACTATCACCACCACCACCACCACCTCTAACATCACCTCCATCACTATCATTGTCAACACTACTTCCAACATCACCACCAACACTTGCCTCCATCATCATCACTTCCAGTTACCACCAGCACTGTCACCTCCATCACCCACTATCATCCAACAACAAACAGCATAGCCATCATCAACACTACCACAATCCAAAAAAGACACCATCATCATCAGAAATACAATCACCATCTCCTCCATCACTGACACCACCACCACTATCTCTCTCCCCATTACCACTTCCACAAATCTATATGCTCTGGTTACCAACATTGCAATTCCCATTCACTTGATGTACTTAGTCCACTCTGTAAAGTTGTAGTACTGGTGTCATGATAAAATGTACCCTGTCCAAACTACATAAAGTAGTGTTGGTGTCACCATAAAATGCACCCAATCCACTCTGTAAATTGGTGTTTGTGTCATGGTAAAATGCACACGGTTCCCTCTGTGGAAACCATGCCATAATGATGATGATGGTGATGATGATGAAAGAAATGCCAATAATTATTGTTATTGATATTTCATTAATGGTTTCATGTATTATACCTATGGTGGTTCTGGTGGGAGCACTTTGTGTGTGTGTTTCATTTAACTGACTATAATAAAGGGAGGAGCGCGATCCCATTTGTAAAATAAGTTGGATTACTTAGAATAAATAATGAATGAATATTACATAATTTATGTACTAAATTTCATAATTCTTGATTAAATATAAATAATTTTATTGCTTATTTTAAGATTCACTTCTTTAAAATTTTCAAATGTCAACACTTCCGGTTTGCTTATATAAATATTCATATATTTACGTTGCTAATTTTCTCTTAATGCAGTTTATATATAGCATCCTCTTTTTTAAATATATCATGTATTACTTTACTGATTACAGAAGAGAGTGTAACTCAGACTTCGTTCAATTTCTGTGCATATTGTCAATTATGATTTCATTTGATGTATCATATCTCTATGTATATATATTAGCATATAATCTCAATATGCACACTACACATGCTAGCAGAAAACCACCCGAAGGGTGGTTTTTCTGCTAGTCTACTTAATACATGTCTACTTGGGCTACACAATGTAAGACTGGAAGAATCACAAAAGAGCACTGAAAAAGATCTAGTTAAAGGTACACTAACAAAATCTAGAGAAGCACCTGGCAAAAAAAAAATGCAGATATAAATGGGTGGTAATTTGTCCATGGATGATGGTCATGTAAGGATGTGGAGCTCTGCATCCTTAAGTGACCACTGAGATAGCTCAGATGAGAACTCCTTTAGCTACATTGATACCAAACTACCCAAAATTGCATCTGGTTTTATGATGCAAAACTATTTATTTTAAAATGTTTATATTTATTTTTAAAATTTCCATTATAATTTTATGTAGCAATCTTTCAGTTATGTTTCAAACACCAGCTTAGCCATTTTGATACCAAACAACCTGAAACTAGTTTCAATTTATGATGCAAACCTGCCCATTTGAAATGTTTGTCCTTATATTAAAACTTTTCATCATAATTACATTTTTCTTAAATAATGTTCTAAATATCAGTTACTAACAAAAAATTATTTCATTAAATTCCTCCAAATGTTTGACTATTTTAAAAATCAATTGAAACACATATGCAGCATATTTCATTAGAAATACAGTATTGAAAGAGTTAATCAAGAGAAAGTTGTATTTACTAAATCTCTCCAAATTCTTGATTATCTTAAAAATTACTTTAAAATGAGAGGCTGTCTTTCATTTTATAATGAAAGACTGCCTCTGAAATATGGTAAAGAAAGGGTTAAATCATCCCTTCCCTAGAAGATTAAATCATCCCTTCCCTAGAAGATTAATAATGGCGATGATGCTATCAGGTGTGTTTAATTAAATTTGTGGGAGATCGGCAAACTGGCTAATGTATGCCCATCATCATCATCATCAATAACAGCTGTCAGTTCCTGTATTAGAGGGGGTGTACAGTTGAATGCATTGACCTTCGCATATTTATTTCATCAATACCACAGTGATAAAATGTGAAAATCAATTGAATTACCCACTTGCTGCTCCTTAAATGGTTTATCACTGGATGGGGAGGGCGGGGCAACATTGAGGAAGAAGGATTATTTTGAGGTGGCAAGAATTGACTATGTAACTTTCTCTTTCCTCTTTTTCTCCTTCTCCCTCCCACCCCTCTCATGACAACAACAAGACCTAAGATAAATTGTTAAATAGTTCATTGGGAAAGCAAAACCCCTCTTACATTCAAACTACTTTGAGTTTGAACTCTTCTTCCCCATTTTTTAAAACCCAAATATTTTATTATTATTATTATTATTATTATTATTATTGGTGGATTGGCAGTATCGGTAGAGGGTCTGACGCCATGCTTTGCAGCAAAGAGTTACGGCCCTTTATGGTCTGAGTTCAAATCCTGCCGAGGTTAACTTTGCCTTTCATCCTTACGGGGTCGATAAAATAAAGTACCAGTAATGCACTGGAATAATTGCTAGCCTTGTCCAAAAGTAGAAACAATTATTATCATTATTGTTAATTCAAATTTCATTTGAAAAGGAAAATCAAGGTAGAGAGGGAAGTGCTCTCTTCCCAGCATTTTGTTGAAAGATGGGTGAGTATGTGCCTGTAAATTAAAGGTGGAAAACTGGGATAGGGCACTTGCCCTGGTAGTCAGGATCACCGTGGATTTTTTAATGGGCTTTCTCCATGAATGTCCTTCGGAAGTCTCCCCCCTATTGGGGAATTTTTCATTTTCTTTTTTGTTATATCCTCTGTCTTTTTTTTTACACGCAGAAATGTCCTTTTGTACCGTCCTGTATTGTCCTACTTTGTGTAAACCCTTGTGGTTAATAAAGAAAGCATTATTGTTAATATTATTATTATTATTATTATTATGAGAAATTATAAAAGGGCAGTGGATTGGCAGAATCATTAAAGTGTAGGATAATGTACATTGCAGTATCTTGTTAGGGCCCTCTACATTCTGGTTTCAAATCCTGTCATGGTCAACTTTTCCTTTCGTCCTTCCAGTAACACTAAAATAAAGTATCAGTTAAGTACTTGGGTTCGATATAATCGACTTTCTCTTTCCCTCAAATTGCTGGCCTTGTTCGAGTGTTAGAAAGAATTATTAGAAATTATTATTTAATCTATTTATTTGCTTCCTCTTTATAAAAGCTGGACTAAATAATGTGTTAAACTCTAGTGCAATTGTAAAGTTATTTATAACAACAAAAACACAACAACAATAATGACGATAATCATGATATAAATTCGTAACTTAATAGAACATGGTTATGAGATTAGCTATCAGTAGATATTTGAAGCCATTCTCTATTCTTCACATCTTGCTGATGAGTATTCTCAAAGACAGAGTGAACATCTGAAGAAGAGGTCCAATACATTGGTTAATAGCCTATAAAATTGATGGATGCTATTTTCCAAACATGTATTCCATGTTTTTGCTGTTGGTAACCTGTAAACTGATAATGCGTCTTATTGATTCGGATTTATTGGTTGCTGGGAAATTTCCATAGTTTTCATTATACCATCTCACTGCAAACATCAAATTTTCCACCTTCTCCCCCCCCCCCCCCCTCCACTCCACTCCACTCGCCATCTCTTCATCATCACTCTCGTGCACGAATGCTGCTTAGGTGGCTTGTTGTGAATTCTTTCAATTTTCTTTCATATGGAAATCATAATGCCGTTCTCCTAGTCTCATCTCATCTCTTATCTCCTCTTCCACATCTGAATACCCACCTCTTTCTCTCTCAGATCAGTTGCCACCATTTTTTGTTCTTTTTTAGCTTTTTAAAACACACTCAATAGATATGTCACTGTTTTTAATTGTTAAGTGAAATAGTGTTTTGTATGTGTATATTTATATACACTCACAAATGCTTATATATATATGTGTGTGTGTATATATATATCAGGATTAAATGAGTGTCAACTAGGTGGACTATTATTCAACAGAGTACTCGATACTTGGGATAGTAGATTGTGACTATATTAGAAAGAGTCGAAGCCTGACAGCTGAGTTGTTTCCATTTCAACAGCTAGTTCCTGACTGGAACTATCTTCTGATATATATGTATATACACACACATACATATATATACATATTCATACATACAAATATATATATACATATATATATATACACATATATATATATATATATATATATACATATATATATATATATACATATATATATATATATATATATATATATACATGTATATATATATATATATATATATATATATATATATATATATATATATATATATATATATATATATGGAGGCACATGGCTTAGTGGTTAGAGCATTGGCCTTGTAATCGAAAGGTTGTGAGTTCAATTCTCAGACCGGGTGATGTGTTGTTTCCTTGAGCAAGACACTTTATTTCACATTGCTCCAGTTTACTCAGCTGTAGAAATGAGATGATA
>CAXHJY010001404.1:207500-263463 GCA_964016885.1 Eledone cirrhosa
GACTGGTACTTTATTTTATCAACCCCAGAAGAATGAAAGGTAAAGTTGACTTCAGCAGGATTTGAACCCTATAAATACTGTAAAGCTTTTTGTCCGATACTCTACTGGTACTGCCAATCTACTGCCCTTTAATATGATATACTAAATATACTTTCTGTTGCTTGTTTGTTATTATAGCACATACCTGCATAAGTTTGGCTGACTTGCTTTGAAGTTGCATCTTGTTGGCAGTTTATCTAGTGTCTTATTGATAGGGGATCCTATCATGTCACTGTTTTTATGGTGGCAGAAGGTAGAATTTGAACTCACAACACAGAGCTGGAACAGATACTACAAGTTACATTTCTAACAATTTTGTTAATCTAACACCCTGGCCTTGTGTTCTTTTTATCGATTCTGAAAGGATAAAAGGCAATGTTGACCTTGGCGAGGTTGGGACTCGAAGGGCTGGAACAAATATAGAAGGCCAGTTCACTCTAAATGTCATGTACTGCAAGAAACCATATTAGCAAGACATACTTGTAAAGTACTAAACAGCATTATGACTGCATCACATTAAAAATTAAAGTCCCAACTTTAGCTTACTGCGAATTTTCACTAATGAACATTTGAATCAACTAACTACATGGGACCACATTAGCAAGACATTCTTGAGAAGTATAAAACAGTTCTATAACCGTGTGACATTAAAAATTAAAACCTTTACTTTAGTTTACTGCAAATTTTCACAATTATCTGTCCACTAGCAAAGATAGTATAAACATTTAAATCAACAAACCACATTGAATCACATCAGCAATGCTTTCTTGAAAAGTATAAAACCGCATATGACTGCATCATTTAGTTTACTGCAAATTTTCATAATGATCTGTCCACTGATTAAGATACTAGAAACATTTGGATTAATCAACCTGCAACCAGATATTTTCTGATAAATCATTGCAGAATGTTAAGAGTTAATAATGCAAATTTTCTCTATGATGTAAAGATACTCTAAACATTTTTAGACATATTTGTCTCCTAAATCATTACAGGATGTTACCAGTTCATCTGTCACTTGACTTACTATAAGTAACTGCCAAATGACACATTAGATAAAGGCAGTTCTAGACATAGGAATAAAATATAGGATGGTCGTGGTTGCAATATTTTTGATCATCTGACTGCTGGGTGAAGGCTAAATGAAAGGATGCATAATGTGTTAAGATGGGGTGCAGAGGGAAAATGTTTAATATAAATTTTGCCTGATTCTTTCTCTGATTCATAGTTCTCTCTTAATCCTTTACAAAGATAACTTAACATTTGGTTCTTATACAAAATTTTGTTGGAAGATTTTAATACAAAAAAGAACCCTTTAAAATATAGATAGTTTAGTTTCATAGAACAACCAGAGCCAGTTTTGGTTGGGTTGGTATCAAAAGGCTCAAACTACTGTGTTGTTAGATTCACATCAGTGGTCTACACCTTTCCCTAATTTATAGCTCTGTTTTAACCCTTTCGTTATTATATTTCTAATGAAATATGCTGTGTATAGTTTTCAAATGATTTTGAAAATAAAAGGGATTTAGCAATATAACTAATTTGCTTGTTATTAAGCTGGTGTTTGGAACATAATATAAAATTATGATGGATAGTTTATCGATAAATATAAAAACACTTCAAAATTAGCACCTCTTTATCGTAAAAGCAGGACTAGTTTCAGGTGGTTTGGTATCAAAACAATGTGCTGTTAGATTCACATCAATAGTCTACACATTTCTCTAATTCACAGCTTAAATTACCTCAATGATCTATTGATAGGTTCACATCAGTGATTTAAATCAGGCCTTCCCGAAACTACGGGTGTGAGGGGGGTCACATAAAAATTCAGAGGCCACTTCAAGTTAAATTCAGAATTTTTTTTTTATACAATCAAGCTTTAGAATCATTATTTGTTTTCCTGCAAAAAATAAATCTTTGCAATTGGACATTTAAAAATAAATCTACTAAGTTAATATTTAATAACTGTGTCAAATTTAAACAGTGACACAACAAATTTATTTTACTATTTTCCAGGAGTGGGAGTCACGATAAATTTCTTTAAAAAAAATAGGTGGTTGCGATTTAGAATGTTTGGGAATACCTGATGTACACATTTCTTTAATTCACAACTCTATGCTAGGTTTACATCACCAGTCAATGCCAGGGGTTTCAAACATGCAGCTCACAAGTTTTTTTTTTTTTATTGACTGCAGCTGAACAATTTTTTTTGACTAATTAAGGAAAATTTGAAACAGAAAATTTGTTCCTCTACATTTTATAGTAATTCATATATATCACTTACTATCATATGTGTATTCATTTTGATGAAAAATAAATAAATAGCAACCTATCAGTTGTATTGCTTATTAACATTATCACAATGCCCCCCCCCCCCTCTACCTCATTTCACCTTTCACTCACTGTCCTCTTTTCCAGGATGTAATGGCCCTTTTGAGTCTTTGAGAGTTTGAGACCCCTGGTCTACACTGCTAATTCACATTTCTTACCTAATCTACAAACTTAAACTGTGTTAAATTCATATCTGTTTTTGACACATCTCCCTTTTTCATTTTTTGGTTTCTTTAAAAAATGTTAATTCTCTTTTTTCTTCTATCACTCCAGATGCCACAGACGCCTGACAAAACGAAAACGCCTACAGAACGGAAGCGCAAACGAAAAAATAATGTAGATAATAATTGTGAAGCAGGTGAGAATTTTTTTACTGTTTTAACCCTTTAGCATTCATATTATTTTATATATACTATATATTTTCATAGTAAAGGCTTTACCTCACATAATTATCTCACATAATATTGAATCTATGAGATTTTGAAAGTATTTATTTTGAGATCAATACCTTAACATCAGTTTGAGCGACCAGTTTCAACAGGAGGTAGAGAATTCTGGCCGATTTGAACACTAAAGGGTTAAAGAGAATTTCTGTATTAGTTTGGAAGGCTTTGCTTTAACACAAGTAATTGAAAGAACATATTGGATTCGGTGCTGTAAATTATCTTCTGGGATATTAATATAAATGATAACCCAGAAGTAGACCACGAGCAAGATGGTTGGAGAACATCCATAAACTCAGTTGGTCTTGATTAGGGACCCAGCCGGATCAATTGGGAATGGTTGCTTCTGATAGGACCCTGAGGAATAAGTAAGTGGGTGAAGAAGATTAGACATTATAAACATCAATCTGATTATACTTCTTGCTGCAAATATTGGACTAAGATATGGTATGACATTAGTAAAATAAATCCTCTGTTAGTGATAGATTATTTTATGAAGATTAAATCACTGTTATCATTTTATGTCTGCTTTCTATGCTGACATGGGTTGGGTGGTTTGTCAGTTTGAAACTAAATGGGTCAGAGAACAACATTGCTGGTATGTTTCATTTTTGGCATGGTTTCTATGGCTGTATGCTGTTCCTAATGCCAACTACTTTATAAAGTACTGAGTGCTTCTTATCATGACACCAGCACTAGAGGGGTCATTATGCCCTTGTCATGACTAAAAGGTCCTCTCAATGCCACATTATTTCAGTTTGATTGTTACCACTTTTCAGAGTGTACTGGGTGTATTTTTATCATGAAATTAGCTCTAGTAGGTTTGTCTTGGCACTCTCAAGACTGCTCAGCATTGACTCCATTCATTCAAGTTGTTAAAATAGCAATAATAATTTAAGTAATTAATTATATTGCTTGGGATAAAATTAATTTTAATAAAATAACATAAATAATTTCCAGTAGTTAATTTGAGAAGAGGATTTAGCATATGGTTCACTTAGTATATTGGCTGGTTTAACACCACTACTTTGCCCTTTAGTGCCTTTAGTAGAGTTCACTCTGTTGAAATCCTTTGGGCCAGGTCACCAGTTTAGGATACTTTGGACCCTCCCTCCCAATAGTCTTAGAAGACCTAAAAAGGGTCACAGACACTACCTTTCCCTTATGACTAAACAATAAAGATGTTCTATAGTGGAATTGGTAACACAGGCATCCAGTAAGTGATAAACATTTAGTTCTGGTTTATTTAATGTCCACATTCTCTGGTTTCAATGGGGAAGAGTAGGGAGGGTAGTTCTTCTCCAGGTTTCAGTGATTAGACTGACTGGCTATGCTGGGATTTCACATTCAAGGGATTTGGTTAATCATATTGACTCCAGTACATGTTTTTTTTAACACTTTTGATACCAACCTGCCCAAAACTGCTTCTTGTTTTATGAAACCAAACCACACATTTGAAAAGGTTTCCCATATAAATTAAAATCTTTCAACATAATTTGATATCAGAACTTTTTGTTATGTTACAAATATCATCTTAATAATGAAGGAATTAATTCAGATACAATATATATCATTAGAAATATAGTCACAAAAAGGTTCAAGTCTAATACTCATTTTATTGATAAAAACAAGCAGTAAGCACATAGACACACAGACACATATGATAGGCCTCTTCACGGTTTCCATCCCTCAAATTTCACTCTGAAGACATTGGTCAGCCTGAGGCTATAGTAAACACTTACCCAAAGTGCCACACACTGGGACTGAACCTGAAACCATGTAGTCATAAAACAAACTCCTTAGCCCCATGGCCATGCCTGTGCTTTTAGTCATGTCATTGTTTTGGAGTTTTTTTTTTTTAAGAGAATCTACTTTTATTTCAAGAATATCCTTTTATTTCTGTATATATATAGTTAATTGTTTTATCATCGTTTCAGCAATAATCAAACATGTTATTGTTGTATTGACTAATAAATAGCCGTTATGTACCTTCATAGAATTAGCCTCTACAAAATACATTCCTTCTGACATTTATCCCCAGAAACAAGTTCTAATAGGGTCATATGTTCTATCTTAATTGAATAGAATATTAGTTTGTGTGTGTGTGTATACAAGGTGTCCCAAAAATGTATACACTTTGATTACCTGTACAGGCAATATTTATTAGAATGCTGTTGAAGTGTGTATACATTTTTGGAGGATATTCAATTGATGAGAGCTGGTTGAGTGGAATAACTATTTTGTTACTATATTTATAATAAAATACACAGTATTTGAATTGATTAATGAAGAATTTGATAAAATTTATCATTTCATTAAAAGACTATTTGTAACATGACAAAAAGTTCTTATGTCAAATTATTATGAATAGTTTTCTTTTAAAATTGGAGGTTTCATTTCATAGAACCAGAAATCATTTTGGGTGGTTTGGTAACAAAAGTGTTAAGTATAGGGCTATTTGTTCATAAAATATGAATACAAATATTCTACGGCAGTTTATTCAACATTGCCATAGTTCACCTAACTGTCTTTTAGAATAGTACCAGATCCATTTTGGAAATGTTACTTGTAATAAATTTGTGTTCTATTTAATCTTTATGATACAAAGTTGTTTGTTTTAAAGTGTTTATATTTAACTTTTAACCTTCCATCATAATGTTGTTAAGAAAATTTTAAGTTATGCTCCAAACACCAGCTTAAAAATGAGAAAGTTAGTTTACTAAATCCCTCAAAGTTCTTGATTATTTTCAAAATTAATTGAAAATCATAGGATGTCTTTTCATTAGAAATATGATAACAAAAAGGTTAAGGGGTGATGTTTGTCTTTCATCTATCCAATTAACCCTTTCATTACTATATTTCTAATGAAATAACCTGCCTGCCTATGTGCTTCAGTTAATTTTGAAAATAACCAACATTTTTTAGGCTTTCTGTAAAATAACTGTTTTTCATTAGTAAGCTGATATTCAAAACATTACTTAACCCTTTAGCCTTTACATTACTCTATATTTACTATTGTATTTTCACAGTAAACATTTTATCTCACATAATATTAAGTCTAAGATTTTGATATTATTTATTTTGAGAACAATATGTGGGTATGGTGTGGCGTGCGGGGGGGGGGGGGGGGGGGGGGTGCTTGACCGGAAGGGGTTTTTGAGTGCTCGACCGGAAGAGGTCTTTGACCGGAAGGATGCTCGACCGGAAGGGCCAGGAGAGAGCCTCTCTCTAGTGGTGACCAGCACACGGTGTGGACGCGCGTTTTGGGCAGCTCCCGGTGTTAAGCAGTCGGACGCACGTGGAAGAGGAGTACCTGCAGTGGAATTTAGTGGCGCCTGTGAAAAGCGGTAAGTGAGATAGCTTTTTCTAACCACAAGCTATTTCGCGACTGAAAAAAAAAAAAAAAAAAAACACTTGCCGCAACAAAACAAATCAGAAGATGGCGACAAGACTACGGATGAACGAAGCTATCAGGCCATTCACCGGGGAAGGTGATGTTGTCGCTTGGCTGCGGAAGGTTCGGCTGTCGCGGGCTTGCAGAAGGTAGAAGACGTGGCCGGTCTCATTGCATTGTACCTCGAGGGCGACGCGTTGGTACTCTTCCTTGAGTTGGACGAGCACAGCCAAAGAGATGTGCAGAAGATTGAGAGACGTCTGATGGATGCATTCGCCGAGGGACCGTTGGCGGCTTTTGCTAAGCTGGCGAGAATCAGGTGGAATGGTGAGCGCGTCAACATTTTCGCAGCGGAGATAAGGCGGTTGGCTATGTTGGCGGGTTACCAGGCGGAATGCGAACGCACGGTGCGGTTGGCATTCATCAATGGATTTCCGGACGACATAGCGGTGAAACTGCAGCAAGTCCCGGGGTACAAGGAGATGGAAATGCGGTCACTGGTGGAACAAGCCCGGATCATAGCGGAAGATGCCAAAAAGATTCTAACCACACAATACTTTCACATCAGTATGAGCAGCCAGTTATGGCTGGTTTGGACAGGAAGAGGTGAAAGAATTCTGGCTGGATACAACTGGTTTAAATGCTAAAGGGTTAACAAAAGTTTTATAAACTACCTAAGACTGTACCTAATATCACTATACCTTCACCACACACACTCACATAAGCACTAAATCATCACATTTCATTTGTGGTTCTTCTGATTTTGTCTCTTCATTTTTACTCTCCTCCTCCACCCTGCCTTGTGTCCTCTTTTGCTTCTTCTCTGCCTTCTTCATCTTTGCCATCATCATCGTCTCTCTCTATCTCCCTATCTCCCCTATCTTCCTCTCCCTCATCCACTCTCACAACCCCATTCCCATTCACCCACCATATTCTCTATTCAACCCATTTTCATCATCACCCTCTTATTGTGTTTTCTTTTGTTTCTCCTTGTCACCATGTCTCTCCCTACTTCTTTTCCATCATCTTCCCCACCTCTCTCACTCATTCTCTTTCTTCCCTTTTCTCCTCTCTTCCATTATCCTTGTTATTCTCCTCCAAGCCCCTTTCATCAGCCGCCCCCCATTGCGTCCTTTTTGCTTCTTTTCTGCTTCTTTTCAGCACTCCTCCTTACCAGTCAACTCTCTCCCTTTCTTTCTTTTCCCCACCCCCTCTATCTCACCTTCCTTCCCTACCTCTCTCCATCCTTCCCTTCCCAATAACCAACATGGCTGACAACATTTATGACACAACTCAAATTTTCATTTAGTTTTCTTTGGTTTGTTCTTTTGGTCAATTGTTTCATTTCTGGTGCAACTAATTGAACAACACAACTGGTCAGTTTTCATTATATTTTTGTTGGTGTTGTTGTTGGTTGTGGTGAGTGCGCGAGAGGAGGAAGTGGTGGGAGGTGCATGCTTGGGGGTATATTCACTATCCATTTTCTTGTTTTTTATACCTTCACCCCACCCCATTTTGATTATGTCACCTTGTCACTTGTGTTGTCATGGAAACATTTCTCCCAGTCTTCACCACCACCATCTGATACTCGTTTCCTCTCAACTATATCTGTAGTTTTTGAAACTCCCAAGAGTATTCCTACCCCACCACCTCCCTCCCTTTAAAAACTAAATGACTTGAGTTCTATCCAACACTGCTACCTCCCCACCACCTTCATGTGATATTACAAACTGCTCCATCAGGTCAGCAACAACAATGACAAGAATACCATGACCAACCCTACCAACTTTTCACTCTAACCTAACCACCACACATATACACAGAAAAGCAGCATGCCCTAACATAAACTCTTCCATTAGGCGTGACATAAACTAAACAACAACATCAGCCACAACATCCACACACAAAGCAACAACAACACAGAGCAGCAATAGTCACAATATCAACAACCATTTACAGTGCAACAATAGCCACAACAACACAATGACTACCCCCACCAACTTTATTCTCATCTAACCACCTAGCATACACAGTATAACATGTTCTAACACAAGCTCTTTCATTAAGGATCACCTGAACTAAACAACAATAACATCCACACAACAAACATAAACAACAACCTTAACAGCATTCATAACATGACAACAAAACACATACTAGGATAACAACAACAGCACACATACACAGAATACCAGCTAGAACAACAATAATATACATCACTAAATGAGCAAAACACCTCCTCTCCATTTACTCTTTCCAGCCTCAGTCCCTACCTCTGCAATCCTGCACCACTATCATAAAACCTTTTGATACCAAACTACCTGAAACTGCTCCTAGTTCTATAATGCAAAGCTGTTTGTTTTTATGATGTTTATATTTATCTACAAACCTTGTCATAATTTTATATATTTAAGTTATGTTCCAAACACCAGCTTAACTAGAAAGTTAGTTATATTATTAAATTCCTCCAAATTCCATATTATTTTCAAAATGATTTGAAAACCATAGGTAGTGTCTTTTATTAGAAACATGGTAAACCAGTGCTTAAATTACTATCTCATAACCACCACCACAACCACTACTTCCATCACACAACCACCACCAAAACCATCAAACAGTATCATTAGCTTATCATTTCACAAGTCCTCAGTGTTTCATCATATGGCACGCACCACTACCTAACCACCACCACAACAACTATAATGTGTGATAACACCAACACATCACCACCATCCACTACCACCATCACCATCACAATAAAACCAACACTAGTATGTGATACCACTTCCACCACCATCAGAGTTTGTCCCCAAAGTGTAACCTCCAACAACAGCAACATAGAAAACTGTCTTCATATCACACACACCACCACTAGAGTTTGTCTCCAAAATATTCCCACCCCCATACCATACTCCAGCAACAACAATAACAACAACCACAGATGTGTAACTGTGTATGTCTGTTGATTGGAAGTCATTAAAAGCTGCCATAATTGGCTGAATTATGCTCAATGTGTGAGATAGCAAGTAATTTGCTGAAAAATATTGATTATTTCATTTGTTCAAAACAAATAAATAGATAAATTAAAATAAAATTGGATTAATCATCATCATCATCATTACAATCATCATCTTCATTATTATCATCATCGTCGCCATTATCGTGATCGTAATCATCATTGCCATTATCATCTTCATTATCATTATCATCTTCATAATTATCATATTCATTATCATCATCATTATTGACTTTTTCAAGTTCCACATGGAAAATAAGGTGAGAATGGAGAGGGGGTGCTCTCCTCAAGTGCATTTACCAAAAGATGGGTGAAAGTAGTGAAAATGTCACTTGTGTCTATAGGTTGAATAACGATAATTGGGAGAGGGTACACATCCTTGGTGGTCAAGGTGATTGTGGATCTGTGGGATTGTTCCTCAGTTAGCCTTAGATATTCAGCTCTCTATCACAGGCTGACAGAATGCCTCATATAATTGTATACTACATGTTACCCCTTTTTCTTATTTCTATGTAAACCTCCACTTTAATATTGTAACTTGTCTTCGTTAAGTCTCCTCTATTCATGCCCATGTGGCAAATAAAAGAAATTATTATTATTATCACCAGGACAGTGGATTGGCAGTTTTAGTAGAGCGTCGGACACCATGCTTTGTGGCACAGAATTACGGCCCTTTACGTTCTGGGTTCTAATTCCGCCAATGTTAGCTTTGCCTTTCATCCTTACGGCGTCGATAAAAGAAAGTACCAGTAATTCACTGGGGTAAATTTAATTGACTTTCCCTTCCCCAAAATTGCTGGCATTGTGCCTAAATCAAAAACTATTATTTTTGCTTGCCTTTCATCCTTACGGGGTCGATAAAATACAGCACCAGTAACACACTGGGGTTGATTTAATCGACTTTCCTCTTCCCTAAATTGCTGGCCTTGTGCCTATAGTACAAATCATCATTATTATTATTGTCATTGTCATCATGAGCAACAAGAACAGGAGAAACTGCAAATGTTGTTTCTTAGGTCAGCTCCTTCACCCACTCATTCACTCGGTCACACAGATCCATGATCAAAGGCATTCCTGCCAGAACCATTCTGTCTTTTTGTATAATTGTGATTACATTATTTGTTAAGAAAGTGCCAGTAATCTGCAGAAGTCAATTATATGAATTATATACTACACCTGCTTCAAAATTATGTGCCAATGTTAGATCTACTGATCTTCATCATCATCATCATCATCATTGTCATCATCATCATCATCATCACCATCGCCGTCATCAGATGACCTAAACTGTAAAATGCTGTGTTGTGAGTTCAAATCTTGCTAGACTTTACTATCAAAGTCAATAAAATGTGTATCAGTCAGGTACTCGTCAATTGATTAAACCCATTGCCTTTCATCCTTCCTGAGTCATATTTCCTGGATCAACAGTCTCTTTCACCCTTCCTCTGTCAACTGTCCCCTTCATCTTTCAAGGATCAACTTTCTATTCATTCTTCCTAGATCAAATGTCTCTTACACCCTTCCTGGATCAACTATCCCGTTCATCCTTTGCGAGGTTAGCTTTCCTTTTGTTTTTCCTGGGTCACTTGTCCCTTTCACCCTTCCTGGGTCAACTGTACTCTTCACCCTTCCTAGGTCAACTATAATTTTCATCCTTCCTGAGTCAACTCTACCTTTATTTCATTGTTCCTGGCTCATCAGTACCTTACATTCTTGTAGATCAACCTTCCCTCTGATGTTTTCTAGGTTAATTGTTTGTTTCATAAAACCAAATCAAACAAGACCAATGTTGTATCAGACAGGTAACTTAGCCAGTCAGTAAAGTATTGAAGGTTAGAATATGTAGCTGACCAAAATAAGTGTTGAGGTTGCTATTATCAAATAAAACCTCCTCAAGTCAGTGTTCCTGTATAGCCACAGTCCAATGGCTGAAACCAGTACAAGAAATATGAAAGAATATATTGTCTACTTAGAAAGTATTTGTCCTTAATTATAATTGTAAGATTTCTTTTATCATTTCCTTTAAGATTTTCAACCTTCTTAGTTTTCTCCCTCCCCCTCTCTCTCTGTATGTATATATATATATATCACTTTGTTTTATCGTCTTCTTTGTCTGTCTCGTACTGTTTTTTTTTTGCTTGTCTCACTCTATCTCTCCCCTCTCTTCCTTCTATCTCTCCAACACATTCATTCACCCCTTCTCTCATCATTATTTAGCTCATTCTACCATTTATGTTTTATCAAAGACTTTAGATGTTGATGTTCTAGTTTGGTTTTTTCCTATTTCTTCATTGTGTGTTCATGTATGTGTGTGTATAATCATCATCACCATTTTACGTCCATCCTTCTATGCTACCATGGATTAGACGGGTTGTCCTGTTGTGGTCAGTGCCCGGTTGGCTGACCTTGTCTTGTTCATACAGGAACTGATTTTGGCTCGATTTCTACAGCTGGATGCCCCTCCTAACACCAACCTCATTTACAGTGAGTGCTGGGTGCTTTTTTTCCGTGGCGCCTACATGGCCACTTTACAGTGTGGTCTGGGTGCTTATTTGCAGTGGGAAGGGGTGGGGGCATATTGTTTATATGCTTCAGCTTCTGCTTGTATCCATGGGAAGTCAGGTCTTCTGTATTACTGCATGGCGCTAATAAACACGAGAAATGCATATACATATGTGTGTATCTCTCCAAGATGGCCGGCTGTATACACATTGTTTGAATGGTATGTTGTACTATAGATTCTAGTTACACTGTATGTATAAACCAAAGTAAATAGTTGGCAGGTAAACTACTTTGCAGCATTTGTTCCAGCTCTTTATACTCTGAGCTGAAACCCTGCTGAGGTCAACTTTGCCTTTCATCCTTCCAGTGTCGATAAAATAAATTACCAATCAAATAATGCTGTTGCTATATTATGATGAAAGGTTTGAATTTAAATATGAACGCTTAAAAACAAAGAACTTTGTATCAGAAAACTAGGAGCAGTTTCAGGAGGTTTGGTAATAAAAAAAAAAAAAGGTTAAAGAAAGTAGGTAATTATTTGAGGGAAATTTAGCTGTTCTTACCAGTAGGTTGAGCTATCTCTTAAAACCTCTCTCATTAATATTGTCTTGTATTTCAGGTGCAGCAGTTTTAAAGGTGGTGCGTCCAGAAGCCAATGGGAAAAAAATTAATGAATATTTCAAGGTTTGTTGTCTTTATTATAATTGTTTATATACAATGGCTTCTGACCATCTATCTCTGCGTATTTGTGTATGTTTGAGAGCATGTCTGTGCACGTAAGAATCTATATTGATATTTGGCTGAGTGTCTATTTGTGTGGCTCCATGTTTATAAAGCAGTCATGCTTACAAATCTTTAGAATGTTGGATTTTGTCTTTTGTTCTGACAAAAATGATAAAGTACCAGTCTAGTGTAATGAACAGCCTGGGAAAACTATTAGAGTATTGGATGTGATGCCATGTAGTACTTGTTCTGGTTCTTTGTGTTCTGAGTTCAAATCTTGCTGTAGCTTACTTGTGTGGTAGACTTAATTCACCACTCAGTTTAATACTACCAGCTTGCACCTTCAGTGTGCTGTCTGTCACAAGTAGTAAATAGTAAAAAAAAGATTATGTGTGTACAGTTAATGGTTAAATTTCTGCAAAAATGTCCACATTTGTCCAACACATTAAAATATATCTTGTAAGGGAAACAGAGAGTCTAAGATTTTGGTGAAGGTACCAACAAAGAGGTTGACACTTGTTATTGGTAATGTGGTTTGGAAAGCTTGAACCTATGCAATCCTGAACAGATCTAGCCACAACAATCTCCTCCTCGTTTGATACCTTGGTTCGATGGAATTCTGGTCAATTTGGATAAGTTATAAACTTTTTATAGGATTGACCATTGCTACGTGGTGGCTGTCATCAGTGTAGCTGGTTTTGGTCTTATTTTCAGAGGATGTATTACTTACATTCAGAATTCTGCCAACTGATTGAAATCCAGTGTATTGGTATGGTATACTGATAGTAGATAGCATAAGTAGCAATATATATAGACAGATATATTCATTTTAAACCATATGTAGTAAAAAGTTACTCTATATAAAATTCTTTGTCACTGCCAAATATGCTATCTTAAAGATTCCATGTTTGTGTTTGAGCATACATGTGTGTGACACACATTCTATCAGTTATCTATTTACCTATTTACTTTGTCAAATTTCAATGGAGGATCAAGAATTTAATGTTGATTTTTAGTATAATGAATTTCTGTGGCTTCCCCCACTTTCTCGCTTGTCCCCATTCCCTCTCTCTACCAACACAACTACATCCTCCTATGACCACTACATCAATACCTCTACTCCCACTATATCACTATATATACACACACACACACACACACACACACACACACACACACACACACACACATATATGCTGTATGTGAGAAAGAAAGAGAGATAGGGGGATGCAGAGAAAAGTTTTTTCTGAATGAATTGATTATATTTTAAATTAGTAATTATTATATCTCAAATTAGTAATTAATATATTTTAAATTGGTAATTAGTATATTTGAATTTAGTATATTTTATAGAAGTTTCCCCTAATCCTAAAATCTAAGAGAAAATAAGAGATAAAATTTTGTTGGAAATTACATCAAGTATGTGTGTGTGAGAGAGAGAGAATATGTGTGTCTGAGTGCAAGCATTTGTGTATGTATGCTTTTATGTGTCCGAGTGCATGCATTTCATGTATGGGTGCACGTATCTGTGTGTGTGTATGAGTCCATGCATCATGTATTTATGCATTTATATGTGTGAGTGCGTGTATTCATGATTGTGTTTGTGCATGCATTCATATGTATGCATTTGTGTATATGCAAGTCCATGCATTCATGGATCTATGTATTTGTGTGTTTGCTTGCATACATTCATATATATAAGCATGCATGCATGTGTGTGTGTATGTACATGTATTCATGTATGTAGGCATTTGTATATGTGTGAGTCTAAAGCTGGACTTCTGGTGAATTGTTCTATTTTGAAGCATGTTGTTTTAAAAGGATTGCACATTTACGCATGTACATATGTGTGTACACAATTACATCTACATAAACAAATGCATACACACACACACAAAATGCATTCATGTATTTGTGTATGTAGATGTAGTTGTGTGTGTGTGTGCATGTGTAAATATGCAATCCTTTTAATGTAACATGCTGCCAGATAGAGCGATTCATCAGAGGTATAGGTCTACACTCAACTGCAATGTCTAGCTCAGGCTGGACTATACATACACTTAATGTTTCTTCTGTGTGTAATCAGAAGTCTACACTCACATAACTACTCAAAACCTTTACTCACAAAGAAGCATGCTCTTAATCTTAATCAAATAAAAATAAAAAATGTCTAAATTCTGTCTCACGCCCAGAGGCTCATGGCCTGTGTTTATCCCAGTTTCATTGAGGATAAGTGACTGAGAGTATGAGAATACCCCCCTAGACAGAATTTGCAGGGTTAAACTTCCAGGATCACAACACACAACCTGATTGAGGATTCAAAGCCACAACATTTCTTTAATGCCATTTATCACTTGTAATGCATTGTAACCCTGTTGAAGATAGTTCTATCAGACGATAAACTAGAAATTCTTCTGTTAATTCTGTTTACTAGGTTTTTAACTATAGCTGGAGTGTGTTAGAGTTGCTACGGATATAAATGTGGTTTCCTCATTAGGTTTCTTTTGGAGCTAGTATTTTTCTATCTTGATATCCAGAATGATGTCAACTTTGGTCAAGTTGTTGGTAACTGTAATGTTTAAACGAAACTCTTTGAAGATTTACATAAGACCTTTCCTGAACTTGTCCATGGTGTGGTTGTTGATATTACTTGAAATGCACATATATGTGTGTGTGTGTGTGTGTGTATGTAATCATTATCGTTACCATTTATGTCTTCTTTCCATTGTGGTGTGGGTCAAATTTGTGTGTGCATGTGTGTTTGTGCGTTCATATTTATAAATTCTGTTAAATTACAGCCACACCCCGAAGAGATAGATTTGAATCAGATTAAATCAAAGAGATTTATTTCACATTTGTTATCAAATTAGTTGAAGCTTATATATTATGTATGAGAGAACATAGTTTCACTTTAAAATACTATCGAACATGATACATGTTTCATAGATGTTCGGCTGATTGTCTTAATCAATACAATAGACCTGACTCCTGTATTGATCTATTCATCAGTTACTTTGATTTAAATTAAAATGGTTATACCTCTGGGGTACCCGATTGCCCTGTTTATGTAGCAGTAGCAAGTGCTAGTATTGGCACCACCTACCTTAATCAACAAGCATTACTAAATAACCGATATATATATCATTCATTTATTGTCTTATCTCACTCACCACCCCTCTGTCACATAAACACTATACCAACCCCATTATCTTCTAAATACTACTACTACTAGCAGTCTTACTACAGACATAAAACACAATATAGCAACTGTTTATCTGAAATTAGTTTCCTTTATTTTCATTGTGTGATTGTTTGTGTGTTCATATATGTCCTCCAGTGTGTGTGTGTGCCTTCCAGTCAGTTTATTTGTCTATGTGTCTGTGTATCTCTCAATATGTAAATGAGATTGCTTGTGTGTATGTATCTGCATGTATTTATATATATGTGTGTGTGTGTGTATGAATCTTGCAACAAACTGCAATACTGACAAATCTTTTTGTTTCCCCACCTCACTCTTCTTTCTCCCCCTTCTTTGCTTCTTATACTGTCCCATCCTACTCACATATACATATACAATCTCATTTACATATTGAGGGATACCACACACAGGCATATACACGAATACAGTGGCTGGAAGATGCACATTATGCCACCACCCCCACCACACACACACACACACACAGTAACATACACATACATACACAGTGATGGTATAATCGCATACAGCATCATACAGAGTTACTTGTGTGTGTGTTTACACATATATGCACGGACACACAAACACACACACTTTCATTGTACCCCACTTACTTTTCCATTACATCCACATTCACCACCACTATCTCTATGCTAACACTGTTTCCTTATATATTAGCTCTTGATCAAGGAATCAAGTTTTAACCATTACATGTGGCAGTACATAAGGGACGACATCCTTCTTTTATTTATTTATTTGTTATTCTTTCTACAAATCCAGTCTGGGCAGAACATTGAAGATGTGCAAAACTTTAGAAAAGTCTTGCATATAAATCTGATAACACACACACCTTTATTGGAAGAATTCAAAGAATTGAAACACAAAAACATATTAATCATATTCATCCTGGTTTTTACTTCTGGCATTGCATTGGATGAGAATTTTTCGCACACACATGCACACACGCACGCGCACACACACACACACACACACACACACACACACACAAGAAGGGATATTGAGGCAAATACTACAGAGCAGGTTTCTTTGATTTGACATTTTCTGTTTTATCAGCCTACTTTCCAACTTAGAAGAGTGTTTTTATTTGTGATACACCACTAAGAGATTGTCTTTCTGGACGAAGGAGTTCTCCAACCCAATGTGTATTTTATTTGTGCCATTCACCACTAGGATATTTCCTTACAGGGTCAATGGGCTCTCCTACTCAATGGATGTTTAATTCATGTTGTCATCACCAGGATAATACTTTACAGGGGCTGACAGACTTTCCCATCTGGTGCTGGAACAGGTCGCACTGAGTTACAGCTTAATCAGTAGCAGTCGCTGTATACACATGGGGACATACTCTTTATATACATGTGGACAGACTATTGAATGACTGTTTGCTCTCAAGAGGTTTTGTGTCCTTTAACGAGTTTTGTTTTTCATCCTACAAGATGTTCAATAATCACCCTCTTGATAAGGTTGCTGGTTTAGTCACCAACTACCCAACCATGCAACAGGTTGTACTGAGTTATGTTACCAGTAGCACTGGTGAGCAACCTGACATACATCAGAAGTTTGGCTATTTGTAAATGTCTCCAAAATTAAATGTATGTCAACAAATAAGAATAATCAACTTCTACACCTTACAATATATCTTAAACCCATACAAGTTTCAGAATTTGTCTATTTAGGCCATAAACTGTCAAGCATGAATGATGGTTCTGTTGCAGTTCATCACAATATAGGCTTAAGCTGGGCAGCTTTTAAGAAAAATTAAGGAACTTTTAATCTTAAAACAGATCTCACTTCATATCAATTGTAAAGTCTACAACTCGTATGTTCTACCTGTTGTCCTTTATGGTCTTTAATTTGTGATCTGGACCTCATCCATGATTACTAAAATCAAGGCCTTTCAAAATCACACAAACTACTCGACCATATAAAAGTTGTGAATTTACTAGAAGCTGCTAAACTAGTTGCTATAATATGCATAATCAAAAGCAAAGTCCTGAACCTCTTTGGTCATGTAAAATGTCACAAAAAGGTCTTCCTAAGACATGCATAGAGGTTATGATTCAAAGTAAAAGAAATCAGGGTAGCCTACCAAGCTGCTAGTGAGATGATGTCTATAAATTGTCTGGTCTAAATCTATATAAACTAAATGAAACCACACAAAATAGGAAATTTTGGAAAGAACTAAGTCATGTTAATATGAAATTTGCTGCAGGTGGTGATAGCGAATAATGAATACCATGGAGTTGCATAACTGCTATTGATTAGTCAATATATCCTGATTCTTTTTCCCTTTGAAACAATCATAAAACAATGGATTAATTAAACACTAAACCTTGTCTTATTTGTTTTTATTGTTCAACCTATATATCATACGTATGCACTTGTCAACTCTATTGAGTGTGACTACCTTTTGAAAGCCTTTCTCCTTCCTGTAGATGATACTGTGCCTTCCCATCATAGGTTCTCAAGATAACAAAGACATACACCAATATGACAAGATCAAAACCCCACCACCTCACAGACACTGCTAGTATCTTAATGACCCTCCCCCCCCCCATACACACCTCACCTCACACTCAATGTTGCTATCATAGTAACCCCATCCCCCCTCTCACCTCACAGAGATTGGTAGTATCTTGAGATCTTTGCCTTCCCTCACCTCACATACTCTGCAGGATGTATACATACATTTCTACATATATGCATACATGCATATATATATATAGTTAATAAATGAAACAAACAAAACACAGGAGGCAATTTTACACAGTTATATTAGGTTCACGCTTGGGGGTGAGGACGTGTTCGGAGGAGAGGTCCCTTATACGTCAGTGGAGTATAATAAGTATATTCATTTCATTATGGAAATGACTTCTACATGACTAGAACTGTTTCATTCGTAAGAAATCATCAGGAAAGATAGATATATACACACACACACACACGCGCGCATATACATATGTATAGGGCACTGGATATTTATTCCAGTTCTTGATGGCTGTGTATATGTGTTTGTGTGTGTATATATATATATATATATATATATATATATATATATATGTGTGTGTGTGTGTATGTAAGATGGTTGTGTGTGTATACACACATACACACACACATATATATATATATAATAATGTGTCTGTACATGTATATGAGGTGGTGTGTGTGTCACAGGACTCTGTTTTCATGCTAAGCAGATTTTTTTTAAAAGTATAATTGCCTCGTTGGGTGTTACTTTGGTGTGTGTGGTATATATTAACTAGCTGGCTCCTACCATAGACTACTACTACTTTTATTATTACTATTACTACTATTAATACTACTGCTACTATATAACTACTACTACTACAACAAAAACAGAGATAGCAAGTGCAGTGACTGCAACAACAAGTTGACCTAGGTGCCGACATACAAACAGTTGGTATATTATTGGTATTTCAGTCTTGTAATACTAATGTACCCTGTATTATGTATGTCTGTGTATATGTGTGTATTGATATAATCACCTATATACTTGTGCATATAAATGATGCATATGTGTGTGTATAGATTTGCATATACATTGTGTTTATATATGTGTAGTGTAGTGGGTGTAAATCTTCTGGGTGTGTTTATGTGTGTGCATGTATCATGATTATCATCATTTAACGGCTTCTTTGCCTGCTGGCAAGGGTTGAAACAATTATATATATACGTAAAAGGTAAACAGAAATAACAACACAATCGCTACAGTATATGAAAAGAATATATATTTCCAAGAGATGACAACATGAATGGACCTGTTATTTTTCTCTAAAAACATATTTCTGATTCCGCCCTGCCTGTCCCTTCAATCTTTCTAATTTCTCATTCTTTCTTCTGATGAAGGACTAGCGTCCGAAACGTTAAAAGCATCTTCCTGCTATTTCAAGTGTTAACCTAATATATTCCTTTTGTATACTGTACCGATAGTGTTGTTATTTCTGTGTACCTTTTACATACATATATATCAATGCTTACGTGGACCTCTCAAATTTGTTGGATTTTCACTCTGAAACTGGATCTACACCCGGAGTTTACCTGAACTTCCACCAAGAAAACGTTTTGCATCACTGATATTTTCTTTGCTTCTTGCATTATTTATATATATATATAATTGTTTTTAACATTGGTGCAAGACCAGCAATTTGGAGGAAGGGGACAGTCAATTATATCAAATGATGAAAAGCAAAGTTGACTTCGGAGGGTCTTGAGCTCAGAACATAGAAAGCCCTAACTACACACTGCAATGCACGTCCAACCCTCTAATGATACTGGCAATGAACCATCCTTATATATATATATATATATCGATCTAGCCCGACTCTGTAATCAACTGCTCATCGGACCTCGTGGTTGGTGTTAGGAAGGGCATCCAGCCGTAGAAAACCTGCCAAATAGTCCTATATGAGCGAGACACAGTCGCCCGACCAATCTTGCCTCAAGTGGAACAACTCCCGTCTAACCCATGGTAGCGTGGAAGATAGACGTTAAATGATGATGATATATATATATAGTTTCAGAAGATCCCGTTAAGGGTGAAAGCACCAATTCTTTGCTTAAACTTTAATCTGTTCTTATAATAAATAAATATATATATATATATATATATATATATATATATATATATATATATATATATAAAGAAACCCTAATAGAGGAAGGCCTGGGCAGAAGTGGTGAGATCGAGTGGAGAGATGCTGTGCTTAAAAAGACTCATTCAACCCATGCAAGCATGGAAAAGTGGACAGAAAATGATTTTATATATATATATATTGAGAAGTGAAGATGTGTGGCTTTGTGATTAGAACTTTGGACTCACAATCGTGTGAATCAGCCTTTAGCTTTTCCCTTGGACAACATCAGAAGTGTGGAGAGGGGAGACTGGTATGCATAGCTGACTGCTGGTTTTCCATAAAAACAATTGTCTGAGCTTGTGCCTTGGAAGGCAACTATCTTGGTCTAATATCCATGGTCATTTGTGACCGAAGAGTGTCTTTATATTGAGCAAAACATGAACTCTGCAAGCTGTAGCACAGGTAACCTGTCTTGGAGAAGACTAACTCCTAATAAAATCTGATATATAGTTTTGAGGCCTTCTTAGACTTCGCCTATATCTGTGACTACATTATCTAATGTGTCTGTTGTTGTTTGCTCTAGGTCCGTCTAGATTTAGTGGTCATAAGATCAAAGATGTTCTAGCAAGGACTGTGGATACTTTGTATACCTAGGACTACATTATCTAATGTGACCTTTGTCATTTTGCCCCAGATGAGCCCACATTAAGTAGTCATCTGATCAAAGATTTTCTAGCTATAACTATAGATACATGTATATCTAAGACTGCATTATCTAATGTGTCCAATGTTATTGTTTAACCATATCAACCTAGATTTATCAGCCTTATGATCAAAGATGTTCTAAGCCATTACTATACATACATAGTATATCTACGACTGCACTATCTAATATGTCTGTTGTTGTTGATTAGCCAGCACCAGGTAAGCCCAAAGTCATCCAGTTGGTTTATGATCAAAGGCTTTCCAGTTGTGACCATCACATTATTTCAGACATAGCACCTAATCTGTGACTCCATTAATCTCAGGTGTTCTTCCTTTGGTTTTTAAGAGTGTTGACTGTGAATTTAAGGAGATTTGGTTGCTATTTTTAGCAGGTCAAGTGAAACTTCAGAGGCTCTTGCAGATGTGTGTGTGTTTCTGCATCTGTGTTTATGCATATATATATATATATATATATTATATATATGTTTGTGTGTGTGTGTCTACTGTATCCGTCTCTTTGTGTAACTATTTCACATTCTTTAACAAATTGTAAAATTGGTGAAGTGGTGGTTATGGTGGGGGAGGTTTGAACTAGAAGAGAAAAAATAAAAAGAAGAAGCAATCAATGGTGGCGGTGGCAGTAGTGTTGATGGTGATGACTGGCAGCAGTAGTGGTTGTGATGGTGGGCACGGAGGAGTATAAAGAGGAGGAGGACGAGATGGCAAGAGAAGCTGCAATCATGTAGTGAACTTCAGAGGTTGTTCACAGCAAATGTGTGCATGTGTACATCTTTTTCAGCATGTGTGTTTGTCCATGCATTTGGTTGTGTTGCTGCATGTGCTTGTGTCTGTGTGTAACTCTCTCTCTCTCTCTCTCTCTCTCTCTCTCTCTCTCTCTCTCTCTCTCTCTCTCTCTCTCTCTCGCTCTCTCTCTCTCTCTCTCTCTCTCTCTCTCTCTCTCTCTCTCTCTCTCTCTCTCTCTCTCTGTGTCTGTCAACTGTGTGCTTGTTTCCTATGTTTGTGCATGTGTCTTTGTCTCCGTGTGTTAATTTGGCCTTTGTCAGGAATGCAAACAAAAAGTATTAAAAAGAAAGGCTAGGAGTATAAAACATCTCTGCTGCCACAAACCAGCAGTAAACTCTATTTACCCTGCAAACCTCTGCCAAAAAAACCTGACCACAAGAAATTGTTCTCTCAGTAACTTGGCTCATTTGGTTTGTTATCAATAGCCACCTGTTAACAATGTCAGATCTTCCTCTCACCCCCTTTAGCTCTCTCTTCCCTACTACCTCCTCTAACTCTATCTAGCTCTGTCTCTCTCCCTCTCTCTCTTACTATCATTCCCCCTCTACATCTCCCCAATTTTCCATACTTCCTCTCCTCCTAGCTCTCTCCCATATTCCCTCTCTCTTTAGTTTCCTCCCATATCTCTACATCTCCCCTATTACCTCTCTGGCCCTCTACCTACCTCGCTACACCACCTACTGCTTCTCCCTCTCATCACCTCCCACTGTTATCTCTACCCTCACTTCCCTCCTTTATCTCCCCTTATTACCTTTCCACTGCCTCTGCTTTACCTCTCTATAGACTCCCTCCTACTACGTCTATACAATACACATACACAGTCATAGGTCTTCCTTGCATCCTCCCCCATCACACCAGTGCACTTTTGCATATCCTCTTGTGTGCATTTGTTGTTACATCAATGCCTCTTGCTTTATTAGCCAGTTCAAACACCTCCAGCACCAACACCACCACTACTCTCTATTTTCTATCACTCCATGTCTGTCTGTTCCTCTTTTTTAATGTCTTGTCTCTCCCTATTTTTCTTCCTCTTTCCATTTCTCCACGTCTCTCTCTCTCTCTCTCTCTCTCTCTCTCTCTCTCCGTTTCCCTTTCTCTGTTTCTCAATCTATCCATGTCTGTGTTCTTCTCACTGTTCTTCTGTCTCTCTCCCTTTCTCTGTCTCTCCATGTCTGTTCCTCTCTCTTACTGTGCTGTCTCTCCCTCCCTTCTTCCCTCTTTCTTTAAATCTCTATTTTTAACATCAGCTTCCTGTTAACTAAGCAATTTTTACACCAACAACATTGTCAGAAGCTTACAAAATCACTATAAACACACACATGTACACATATATATCCTGTGCATGCACATATACACTCATGTGCAATGCATTCATACATATATTGAAACAAACACACACACGCACATATATATATATATATATATATATGGTGCTGAATATGTTATGACACAGAGTTGCCAAATTACTTTGTCTCATACACACACACACACACACACACAGACTGTACTAAATATATTGTAACACACTTAGGTTAAATAAGCATATACACATACATAGACTTACACATAGATACTACTAAACATGCTAAAAGGCAGAAAAGTCAAATATCTGTATATATCCATGTCGTAAACATGCTATGTACACTGACACATATATTATATAATTACTAGCACACATACACACACCTGCTCTGCATATATATATATGCATACACAGTACTGACCATGATCTATTTTAGCTGATATTTACACGTATGCTATATGTACACACACACACACACACACACACACACACACACACATATATATACTCATACATATGTGGTGAACATTAGAGTCTCTCAGATATTACATTCATACATGTGGGTAGGTGTAATGAAGAACATAGATCAAAATCACATATACTGCTACACATTTAGCTATATATATATATATATATATATTTATATATACACACGCGCGCGCGCGCGCACACACACACACACACACACACACACACACACACACACACACAAATGTGTTCCAGGCTGCTGCTGTTATTGTCTGTGCTGTAAATTAAGTGATTGCAGCAGTGTCTGTATGTGTGTGAAGCTGCAGTTAAGATGCATGTCTTTAAAACATTGCAGTTGTTTAGCTATGATGACATTGCAGCACTACCAATTGTCCTCCTTACCTTCAGGGCAGCAATTGCTCTCTCTATCTCTCTCTCTCTCTCTCTCTCTCTCTCTCTCTCTCTCTCTCTCTCTCTCTCTCTCTCTCTCTCTCTCTCTCTCTCTCTCTCTATCTCTCTCTATCTCTCTCTCTCTCTCTCTATCTCTCTCTCTCTCATCACCACTAATAATGATGTGTGTTACCTGATGTGTCTCCATGTCTATATTATGTGATCTATCTGTGTGTAACTTAGAATTTTCTTTATTCAGTTATATGTATATATTTGATTGCCTTAACCTGTAAAAAAAAACACTCAGAAAACACTGTAAACCAACTGCTAACATGCCCTCATAACTTCAGCTAAATCACCCCTGACCTGCATTCCCGATTTCACGCACCAGCCACCAATATGTGTGCTATGTTTGTTTAGAATGTGTGTGTTTTGTGACAAAATATTTAACAATATCAAAACTGTATTTCCATAGTGGGTAAAATAATTTCTGTGTCATTAATAGTGGGTATCAGACTAAAATTATTTTGATAGTATTTTGTATAATGTATACATGAGTCCGTAAAGGTCGTGCTGGTGCTGATGGTGGGTCAACTAAAAAAAGAAGACAGCCATACAATCTTCATCATCATAACCAACAATAACAATAATGCTTGATGCATCTGAATGGATACTTATGCATAATTATGCATAAGTATCCGTTCAGATGGATAATTGCTTGACTTCTTCAATGTAACATTCAAGAATTTCCTTCCAAATTTTACCTTTTCATGACCATATTTCTAATGAAATACACCATATTTCAATCAATTTAATGAAATATTTGGAGGGATTTACTGAAATTAATATCTCACGGTGTTTGTAACTTAACTAAAGACTATTATATCAACTTATGCTAAAGGATTCTAATTTAAAAAGAAACTTTAAAATGGGTGGTTGTGTTCCATAGAAACAAAGGTGGTTTGGAGCAGGTTGATATCAAAGAAAATTGTAGATGTGGCCACATACAACTTCTATGGACCTGCATGAAATGTTCAATAGAGCATCCAAGTTCCTCCTCAAACATTGGTCTGACCTGCTCTCTTCTCATCCCCATTGCTGAGTGTCGGGGACCTTGGGCAATAGCACCAATACTAATATATATGTTAGGGGAAAAATTAGCACCAATACTAATATATCTCATCGGGGAAAAATGTGACGTTGATGGCTTCTGAATCATCGTCTTACCATTACTTGGAAGCTGGCTACCAAGCCACAGCTCATCCGCTTTTATCACGAGAATGAAGCCGTTGGCCTCTTGAATAGTTGTCAACAAGATGACTAATCTACACTGGTTTTGAAATCAATGTGATCCTTCTAGACAGACTGCCAACCAATACTACCTTTTTTTGCACACTGTTAGATGGCTGTTGACTCTTCTTTCTTCGTCCACCCTTTGGCAGGTTTTGTTTTTCGTCTCATAGTGTGTCCAAAAATCACCCTCCTCACCAAGCAAGTTTGGTGAAGTTACCATTTTAGTTGCTGACAACCCAACCACATGACAAGTTATCCTGGGTCACATGATGCCAGTAGCACTCGAGAGCAACCTGACATATCCTCAAACTCACTCCTCCTTTTAAAACGGTGCCCATGCAAGCTTCTGTGTTTCTGATTCACCTGGTTATGTATTGGTTGAGACATCAGATGAAATCCCTTGCTCTGTTTTGGGGGGCTTTTTGCATTCAGAGTTCAAATCATGCTGTGGCCTTCTTGTATGATAAACTTAATTCATCATTCTTGGAGACCCTGGAAAACTGTCATAGGCAATGCTCTTTCTTCTTTGATTAAACTGTAACCTTACCATACCACATAAGTACTTGGGCCTAAAGATGTGAAATAGGTCAGTGATGAAATTTTATCTCCAGATTAATGACTAATTCACATGCAAAGCTGTGTGTATAATAATTAGCATCATAATCCTTTAACATCTGTATTCTTTGCTAGCCTTAGAGAACTTGCCAAACAAAGGGTCAACAGGACTCTTCAGACATAACAACCTCCATTGTGCTGATGCTACAATAAAAAATACTCTGTAAAGTGCAGAAATGTATGTAAGCGAGTTGTGGCCCCCTTCTGCCCATCTGAGAGGTCAGTAGCTCCAATTAAGCACTGACTCTATGTATGTGTATGCTTTATGTATCTATCTGTGTGTGTGTATTTATATATTTGTACATGTGTATGTATGGATCTGTGAGAGTATGTATAGACCTGTATATATATATGTATGTATTACGTGTGGGGTTGTATGTAAGTATGTATGCATGTATCTGAGTGTGTATGTGACGGTATTGATATGTGTGTCGGTACTACTGTTGTTTAGCCACAGATCATGGTCTAGCAGACATATTATCAAAGACATTCTTCCTGTGACCATTCAACCATTTTCTTTATCAGGACTAAATTATTCAATGTGTTCTGCCATTTTTACAATGCCGTGTTATGTGGGCAAGTTGGCCTCTATTTCTAGCAGTTGTAATTGACCACGTAGAGGTTCTTTCATTGACAATTAATGTAGGTGTGTGCCTGCATGTTTTTTTCTGTGTCATTAGTGTGTGTGTATGTATATGTGTTTATATGTTTGTATTTGAACCAGTGTGCTTGTATATAATCATCTGCATGAGTGTATTTATGTATATAATTATCTGCATGTTTGTCTGTGTGTATTTATGTATTTCTGCAATTGTGGGTGTGAATCTATATGCATGAGTATACATGTTGGTGTAACTGCTCGTATGAGCACTGAAATCTATCTCCTACTTCCTCTTCCTCCCACCTTCACCCCCTAATCTGTGCAGTCAGATGCAGTTAGTATCACTGCTGATAAACACTGCCCCTATATGCATTCCACGATGCAAGTCATGATTTGATATATATATGATGTATATATATATATATATATATAGGCTGTTAGCATTTCTGCACTTGAGCTTGTATAAGTCTGTGTTGTTGTTATTGTGTTATGTGCACTTTAGCCATTTTGGCTGGTGCAGATGCACTATCTATGTGCATTGTGGTTGCTTGTCGTCTTTTTCCTTGTGCAGATTAGCACCTATCTTGTTTCTTCTCCCCTGTCTATCACTTCATTTCTCTCTCCCCCTCCTTTTCTTTTATCTTGATCTCTATTGCTGGCTGGGTGGTGTTGTCTTTTTTTTTTATATATATTTATTCTCTCCTCACACCAACATTTCTACTCTGAAATACAGGGTAGAAATAGTGTGTGTTTATACACTCTCTTAACCAGCAGTTATGTAGTTATTTTCCAGTACTATCTCTCTTCCATAATTCCTCTTAACTACACAGCCTCTCCAATCATACTCTGACACCCCTCAACCACACTCACTGTTTCTTGTCATTGCTCCCTCTTCTATTCACTGTCTTCTTCACATTGCCTTCATTGAATTGAGATGACATGAGGCGGGTGAATACCCTGTAGATTTGTGATGTTCAAGACAAACTTGTGTTATTGTGATAAAACACACCCAGTACGTTCTGTAAAAATTGGCAGACAAACAAAGACAGTGTAATGCTGAGAGGAATTTTCTGTCCAGCTAAAGACATAACAACCTCTCTAATGCTGGTGCCATGATAAAATACACCCAGTACACACTGTAATGGAGTTGGCCCCAGGAAGGGCATCCAACTGTAGAACCCATGAACAAATTAAATTTATAAGTGGGACATATTTTTCCAGACTGTGTATCATTGTCCAGCTAATACCAGCATGGAAAACTGACATAAAAATGATGAAAATAATTATGGTATGTATGTATATGAGTTTTCATACACCCTCTGCGTGTGGTCAGATGGTATGTGCATGTGTGTGGTCAGATGTATGTGTATGTGTGTTGTAACTGTTTGGTCAGAGAGGAAAGAGGAGGTCTCTTTAAACTTTTAGAGGGTTTCTGAACCTGGGAAGGTAGTGGGAATGGTATCTTCCACCAGGAACCTTGTTTGAATGCTTGTAACAGAGTAGACTCCACTAAAAGTCTATGGGGTTGTTCAGTGAGATTTGAACTCAGAATGCAAACAGCCAGAATATCTCATCTGATGCCCTACCAATTCCGCCAGTAGACCCACCATGGACTGGGGCTTTATTTTTGTTGGCCTTGACAGGATTTGAACTCAAAGCGCAGAGAGCCAGTCATTTTGTCTTACGTTCTAACGACTTTGCCAATTCGCCAGGGTGTATGTGTGTGCATTAAATCATATGTAAGTGTGTGTGTCTGGGTGTTTTCTCCCAGCTGATATGGTATACTTACCTCCCCTTGATACATCCTCTGTTTTCATACTCCTTTCCTCTTCCTCCTCCCCCTACTACTACTACATACACACAAACATATACACACAGATAATCCTCTCCATCACCACAGCCGCCCTGCAGTGGTTTACCTGTGTTTATTAAACACACAACCAACTTATTCCTGTTGCCAACACTTGGCTGCAGCCTGCTATTGCATTTTAAACACACCTCTAACTGCTGCCTTTTCTACGCCACTGTGTATATAAATGATGTGTGTATGTAAATATGTATGCACATGTGTACGTACTTTTGAATGTATGTACACAGATAATTGTCTCTGTGCATGTATGTATGTGTATGTATGTATTTCTACACAGCTGATTGTGTCTTTTTTTCTTTTTTTTTTTTTTTTTTTGCTAGCTCAATTTACAACTACTACTATCACCACCACCACTATTACTACTATGACTACTACCACTACCACCACCACTACTATCCCTACTACTACTACTACCACCATCACTATTACCCCCATTACTACTACTACTACTACTACTATGACTGATATTGCTGTTTATTTAATAATATATATTTAATATTACTATTTTTAATCCCACTTCTACTATTGCTGTACTACAACTACCACCGTCATTACCACCGCTACTAACACTACTACCACCATCAACACTACAAGTACTACTATCATCACCACCACACCTACTACCACTACACCACCACTATTAATACTACTACTACTACTACTACAACCCCCACCCACCCTACAGTCACTGACTTTCATTCCTCTTTTTTGTCAACCTATTCTAGTCTATCTACCCTACATTCTATTGTATATATTTGTGTGTGTGCCTACACACACACACACACACACACATACATACATATACACATGCACTCACAAGAATAGTTTTAATGAAACCAAGAAAAGACAAATATGCCTTCTGTATGTATTTATGTGTTGATATGTATGGGTATCTCTTGATATGTATACATGTGTGTGTGTGTGTGTGTGTGGAAGTGTAAATGGAATCTACTATGCTTTGATGTGGGTGGGTTTATCTTTATAGGTATTTAATTTGCATGTGTGAGTGTGTCTATATTTATACAATTTTATGTACATATGGATGTGTGTGAGTGGGTGTAAATATGTATATTTGGTATGGGGGGGGGTTAAGTCTTGTTGTTGATATATATCATAGTTTCACATCTAGCATGGGTTGGACTGGTTTGTCCCATTTGAGGCAAGATTGGTCGGGTGTATGTATGTATATACAAGTGGGACAATATATATTCTTGTATTACTGTTCTATGCCATTGAACTGTGATCATGCTACAAACACCTCCCTTATAGGTTTTTGGACATTTATATGGAAAGCAGCATTGTATACAAAGTTCAAGTGCTGAGAAATTATGAAGTTCATAGAAAATTTAGTATGCTCATATGCAGAAAGTAACTTTAAATACAATCAATTGTTATAAATAGCTTAGAAAATTTACTAAAGACCCCTTATAGATGGAGATCTCTAACAACAATTACTGTCTAAGCTATTTATAGGAACCAACTGTATATATAGTCATTTTCTGCATTTGGACATACTATATTCGTCACATTTGTCATGTATGAATATTAGTAATACTAAATTAGCTCTCTTGCACTAGATTGAGCACTTTCTTTATTCCTTCTCACAAACATTTTTGCTGCTTACACACACACACACTTCTATGTGGCAGGCTTTCACACAGTGTCCTCAACCAAAGTTCACTCGCAAGCTATTGGTTTGCTTAAGGCCATGATAGACGACATTTGCCCAATGTATCATTTTGTGGGGTTGAAATTGGAATGACAGTTGCATGCTGAGTTTCTTAACCATGCTACCATTTTTGGATTACTGCTCACAAGAGATTGTGATATGTTTCTACACTTTAGAACTCTGCCTTCAATTATATTTAGAAGATTCTTGAAAGCCACTTTTCATGTTTATATGTCAATTCATCTCAACCATGTTGCAGCTGTTAAGCCTGCTGATGTTATTGATGGCCCACATGCTGCTGTCTTAGTCCCACTTGAGTCTCCACATGTATGTGTGATTGGGTGTACATGTGTAGTTAGGTGCTTTCTTTCTCTCTCTTTGACATGGGGCTGTCAGATCCCATCTTTCTTTTCCTGAATCAAACTCAACAGGAACTTATACAGTAACAGTTTGACATTTAAAGGTCCATAGTTATACAAGGAAGGAAGGGAGCCGATCATCAGATTGGACGAAGGAAACAATGTTTCCATTGGTCTTTCCATTGCTAATACTTACCATCTGCCGGTTGCAACTTCTGGCAAGAGAAGCAACATAAAATAATGTATATTTGGCTCAAGAACATAATGTGCCACCCATTTCAAGAAGTGAACCCATGACTTCATGATTGTAGGTCCAGCATCCTAACCACTAGCCCACACACCTTCACAAACTGCCTCCCAAAAGGTCTCTAGACAAATATATGTCTAGCATCTCAGCTGAACCCTCTGTAAAAGACTACAATCAAAGAAAAGGGGTCTCCGTAACTGAGAATCTCTGCTGCCAAACACACATCCTCAATGTAAACAAATATCTACATTATAGAGACATATCAGGGCATGGAAATACTTTATACCTTAACAGCTAACTCTCCACAAAGCTCAGGTAGAGCTGACTGGCATATGGCTCCCACATTTGGGATGGTGCTGCTGCTGTTACACACACAAACATCCTAAACAGCATTCCCTACCCCCAAGGCTATCCATCAACAAACTCCAACCTCTGTCTCCTTTCTCTATTTCAGTAGCTCTTCTCATGCCACCTCCATATTCAGGCACTTGCAACTCATCTCCCCAACCCACATTGTATCCACCCTCCCACCTCAAAATCCCTGCTACACAGAATGTTGTCCCCCAAGAATTCCTTTCATGTCCATCAGAGCAGTGCATGCAGCATGACCAAATGTTTAAGGAGTTTGCTTCGTAATTATTAGTTTGGGTTCGATCCTACTATGGTGGCATCTTGGGCAAGTGTCCTTAACTATAGCCTCAAGTTGGCCCAAGCCTTGTGAGGAAATTTTAGTAGATGGTGTGGATGCTTGTCGTATGGACCTGTAATTCACCTGATCAACCTTGTCACACAGTGTTAAACTGATTCTCCTTGAGAATTAAGTTGAAGGTGTATATGTCTGTGGCAGAATGCTCAGCCACTTACATGTTAATTAAATAAGCAGACTGTTCCATTGATAGAACAACTGAGACACACATTGTTACTTAAATTCACAGAGGTCTATTCCACTAGACCAGGCTTAGAAGCCCTCTGAAAGTCCTGGCTCAGGCTCATCTCCCAGATCATAACGATAAGTTAAAAAGAAATCATTATCCCTTTTTGTATGTTTTTCATGTTGGCATAGGGTGGATATGTCATCCCCGTTGGAGTCTGTTCTTATTTGGAGTTACTGCACAGCTCAGAGGACTACATTTTACTTATATGTTCCATTTTTTAGCAAGTCATGGTCTTCCAACCAGTATATATATATATATATATCATCATCGTCTTTTTAACGGTTGCTTTCTCTGGTATATGTGTGTGTGAAAGAGAGAGAGAGAAAGAGTACTCAATACCAAAGTAGAGTTTAAATATTTTTTTATTATGGCTAAGTGGTGATTCTTGTGGCTCTGGAGTTTCACCTGTATACTCACAGGATCATCTGACAAGAGTCTTATATATGTGTGTGTGCATGAGTGCATATGCACACAATTCAATTGCTTATCTATAGAAATAGCCACACAGCATTGCTACATTCACACACTATTAAACTGTTGCTCTATGTGCATTCTTATACCTATCTATGTCTCTCTCTTTCTCTCTCTCTGTATATATAGTTGCAATTTCTATGTATGTAGTAATTTGTCTCTCTCTGGGGAATTCTGTTGTAGTAATATGAATATTATCATTAGTAGTAGTAGTAGTGTTAGTGGTAGCAGCAGCAGTGTGGGGTTGTTTTTTTTGCTATATTGTTGTAAGTTTCCATTCTAGTCATTACAATGGTGGTAGTTGTGGTGGTACCAATCATGCAGTCATAAATTTGCAGTGGTTTGGAGAGGGTTAAGTGAGGATATGAACTTCATGCTTTTCCAAAGTGCATTTACATTACAACCAAAGCAAATAACTAATAATGGTGTTAAAAATAGTGATGGTGGTGCTGCTGATGCTACTACTACTACTACTACTACTATTGCCACTGCTGCTGCTGCTAACTAGATCTGGGTCACCTTGCTCTGGTTGTGTAAGGAAATTGTATCAAAGCCCAAATTGATAGTCATCTTCTGATGATGATGCTGTTGTTGTTAACTGAACCTATGTGGCATATTTAGATGTTTGAAGCCTGAGGAGGAGTAAGTGTGGTGGAGGAAAGACAGAGTGAGTGAGGGGGTAGTGACATATAAAAGAGGACCCTGGATTGTTTTCTATTAAGCTGTTTGTGTGTGTATGTGTCTGTGTTTTGTGTGTGTTTTGTCAGGTGAAGAATTTGTATGCTTTTCTACCTTAAGACCTCCACTTTCTTTCACTGATGTGTACATGTGTACACACATACATACACATGTGTGTGTGTATAAATGTTTTACTTGCTTCAGTCATTTGACTGTGGCCATGCAGGGTGTGTGTATGTAATGTTGATGAACATGAGAATGAGTAGTCAAGTAGTTTATTAATATTCTTTATTAAGATCACATGATGAATCTTGTTACTCTGTTCACCTGTATAGCTATGTTGTAAGAAATAATATACACACACACACACATATATATATATATATATATATATATGTGTGTATGTATGTTTGTGTGTGTGTGTTGGATTAACTGAATTGTGTATCAGATATAAACATTCTATATTTACCTATAAAATGTGTATATTTGTCAGCTTTTAGATGACTGTATGGAAGCAGCTGTACTATAGAAGAGTGTGGGAAGGTATTGCTATTAGGGGCTGCTCATACTGGGGGAGTATGTGTGTATGTATATTCAAAATAGTATTTGTTAGATTGCAATGTCTGTGTATATGTATTAATGTGTGTGTGTATGCGTTTCTCTCTGGTTGTTAAGTGTATGTATGTATGTATATATATATAATATATATATATTCATGTGATGTTGGAGGAGTACCCTGGTGAAACTCACGAGTAACAAACTCATCACTTAACCATGTGTGTGTGTGTGTGCGCTTGTGTATATTAAGTATAGAATTTTCACATTAATGTTTTTATTGATTATCAACCATATACATACGTTTCACAGTTGATTGGCTCAAGGTCTATATTTGTGTTATAGCATTGATCTGTTCATGAGATTTGTTAATCAAGCTAAAATCAAAATTCCATCTGTCTGTGTGTTTATATATAATATATATATATATATATATATATATATATATATATATATATATGTGTGTGTGTGTGTGTGTGAGGTGTGAATTTGTACCCTGCTACCTAAGATGACTGCATCTCTCTCTCTCTCTCCGAAGCCAGCCAGCCATCTATGGCAAAATATCTATTGCATTCATTGTCTTATTGTCTTGGACTGGAGCCTCTCTCTCTCCTTCGCTTTCTCTTACTTACACCCCCTCCCTTCCCAGCAAATTTCTAAAAAAAAAATGCTGCTGCTACTACTACTACTAGTAATAGTACTAGTAGTATTTATAGTAGTAATAGTTATGTATGTTATGTACACTATGTCTCCCTAACTACTAGTACTATGACATTTCTTACCACCGTTGTCCACCCCCACCCCATTAATTTCATTGTTCCAACCCTATACCCAGCTATCTTTATCACTTATTCACATATCCAATGTTCTGATATTCCTCCCCAGGATTATCTACATGTGCACACACACACACACACACACACACACACACACACACACACACACACAAACAGATATATATATAGTGTATTCAGTGAAGGCGGATGGCTGAGTGGTTGGAGAATGGGATTCGCAATCGTGAGGTTGTGATTTCGATTCCCAGACCGGGCGATGCGTTATGTCCTTGGGCAAGACACTTTATTTCATGTTGCTGGATTTGCAACCGACAGATAGTATTAGCAAAATTGTTTTCTTGGTCCGATTTGACGAGCTCTATCCCACTTGTTAAGCTAGTGAGGTCTGGGGTCTTGTTGATCAACCTAATATATCAGATTGGAGGGGGTAAAAACCAACTAGACCATTACTCACCAGAAAACTCAATACTTGGGGTATATATAGATATATGAAAAAATTCAGGACCCCGACGGCTAAGCTCCAGCCATTTCAACAGAGTTCGGATCTAGCTGTCGAAACGGCCGGAGCTCAACTGCCAGGGTCTTGAATTTTTTCATATATCTATATATATATGTGTAAGTTATGGGTAGATTGGAGGGGAGGGGGGGGGGGTCAGGATATGACCACTGTTGAAGAGGGTTCTCAATACATTAGTAGAATATGGGCATCTTTTTTTTAACTTGTAGAGGACTAGAAGTGTTCCATTCATATGCAATCATCAGGAATATCAGATAAAATTGGTCAGTATCATTATTTATAGGTTTTGTCGGGATGGGTTTGAAGAGGTGATGGGGGGATGGAAGCAGAAAAGAAGGTAGATAAGATGATAGGGTTACACGGGTCATCCACGTTATACAAGTCTGGTTAGTTTGCCACACTGTACCTTGCTCAAACAGAACTGTATTTTGGCTGGGATTTTTACAGCTGGATGCCTTTCTTATCATCAACCATGTTTACAGTATATATATTATATATGTGTGTATATATGTGTATTTATGTGTGTATGTATATATGTGTATATATATATATATATGTGTGTATATTGGAAAATGTGTGAAATCCTTGGTACAGTTAGGTATCCTCTGCATTCACTGCCTATGATTCACTATCATGCAACATTGCACTTTGCACACAGTCAAGAGCTGATCTCAAAAGATTGCAATGAGTGGAAAAATACTGTACTGGAAAAGACCTGTACATCCCATGCAAGCATCACAATGTAGATGTAAAATGATGCTGGTGGTGGTTTTTATCTATCAACCTACCTACCTTCTTATCTCAATCAGCCAAATGATCTGGCTACATTTGTTGACTTCATGCGCCAAACTCGTTACCACCAAATATCAGGATTTGACTGGCTGTTTCCTTTTGTGCCAATCCTCTTGGAAACCTCTGGTGTCCTCAGTCCTGGGGCTGCCATTTTCCTCTTGGTCTGCCTGTACTCTAGTATTACAATCACTCCCACTACTACTACTATTACAGATAAACAATACAACACAACTACAGCTGCTTATTGGGACCCTCATCATTTTCAGACCTGTCTGACCCTGCCAGTCTAACACTGAGTGAGGGGGTGGAGGAGCGGGGCTCTGACTAACAACAGGCCTAGCAAACTGCCTTTTGTCAGCATGAGGTCAGTGTGAGGTCAGTATGAGGTCACTCTATCAAATATTGCTACTGAAGAGAGAAAGAAAGAGTGATGGGAGAGGAAGGTACCAAAACAATAGACTGCTACTTTCTACATACAGTGTGGGTGTATGTATACATGTATATGTTCAAACTACTCTATGTCATATGAATCTAACTGTGTGTGTGTGTGTATACACACACACACACACACACACACACACACACATATATGTGTGTGTCTGTATAATAGTAATATTAATGAAGTAAATTTTACTCATTTACTAGGTGTACAAATGACACCATTTTTTTATCTATAAATTCCAATTCATTCTAGAAAATACTACTTCCAAATACCTTATAACGCAACTGAGACCATATTTTCCGGACTACGATATTCTTTTAACTATATTTATAACTGATTTGTCTTGATATTTTGCTAAGTAATATATATTATGTTTTTGGGGGTTTTTTTCTTGAGTGATTTGTATTGGTGTTTTAATTAAACTCTGATGACACCCATAGTCAATGCTCACTAATGGTAAATTGTTAAATTAAATAATTTGCTATATGTGGTATATTGCCGTGGGCAGAAACAATTGTCATTCATTAAAAAATAAATATATATATATATGTGTGTGTGGAGGCATATGGCTTAGTTGTTAGAGCATTGGCCTTGCAATCGAAAGGTTGTGAGTTCAATTCTCAGACCGGGTGATGTGTTGTTTCCTTGAACAAGACACTTTATTTCACATTGCTCCAGTTTACTCAGCTGTAGAAATGAGATGATAGCGACTGAAGTCCCTATCATTCCACTGCAAAGTGGTCGTGGAGGTGCCACGGCAAAAAAGCACCCAGTACTCACTGTAAATGAGGTTGGTGTTAGGAAGGGCATCCAGCTGTAGAAATCAAGCCAGTATCAGTTCCCGTCCCAACCTTGCAAGCAGGGAAAAAGTGGACGTAAAATGAAATGATGATGATATATATATAAGCAAAGAGATATTTAATTTGTTGGTTATTCAACAAATTTATTTATAACAGATTCGAAGCACTCTACAGAATTCTTCTGGAGTATAATATCAATGATATTAGTAAATGGAAACTATCTTTATAAAACCATATTTATTTTATTATATATATTTCAAGGGTACCAAAATTTTCCTATGCTCTACCAATGTATTGAGTACCCTTTTTAACTGTGGTTACCCCTAACACAACTCTGGAATCTACATATTATATATATATATTCTATCAAATAATATTCATAACAGTTAGCTGTTTTATATATATGTATATATATAGTTGTAGCTATAACGGGGCCATCTAGCTCCCAAAATACTGTTCTGTTTTGAGCAAGGTACATTGCAGCCAACCTGCCGGGCCTTTCTTATAACAGTACCACCCAGTTCCATGGTTGGTGTTAGGAATGGCATCCAGCAACCCCCAAAACCCTGCTAAAATACATTCCTGCTATGAGCAAAGTACGGCATGGCCAACTGGCCAGACTCTCTTCATAATGGGGCCACCCAGTTCCATACTGTAAATGAGATTGGTGTTAGGAAGCACAGCCAATAGGCCAGGTTTGTTTCGTAACATGGACGATCTGTCTAACTCATGCAAGCATGAAAAAAAGACATTAAACACTGGTAATGATGATGATGATGATGATATATGTATCAGGCTGGACAGAAATTCTCACTGTTTTTCAAATCTTTATTGACTTGGTAGTTTTTTAACATTAGGAAAATTTTACAAGTGAAAATAATCTCCATCATTCGCAATTACCATTTGACATCATTTAAGAAGACTCACAATTCCATCTCTGTAAAATTCTTCTGGTTTCAATACAAAAAATTCCGTCAACCAGTGATTTAACTGGTTTTCATTGGTGAAAGTATTACTCATTGAGAGAAAACGGTGATAGTATGTAGGTGCGAGATCGAGTGAATATAGCGGGTGAGGCAGAACTTCTCAACTTAGTTCCAGCGGCTTCTTTTGCTCACCCTTGATGTATGTGGCCCAACATTATCATGAAGGAATCAAACAGGACCGTGGTGTGGGGGCACCTGTGCAATTTGCGCCACTAATCTGTCAAGTTTATGGTGGTGATTGGTGGGAGCAGCTGAATAGGACCTTGCAAGGGTGGAGTTAATTTTTGCTTGCTGGTGTGGCACACTCTCTTTAGCAACCGACAATCGCTTGCATTTAACATTAATGTAGAGGCACAATTTTTCATCACTAGTGTTATGTGATGTTAAAGAGAGCAGGGGCAGTTGGGGTGAGATAGTTTTGTTGTAATATTCTTATGTAATGATAGAACTCAATGTAGTGTAGATTTGAATATCCCATTGAAGAAAAGTGAAATTTGTTTTTGTAGAAAAGTAGTATCTTATTGCATAGAGCCAGGTATATAATGTTGAATAATTGTTTCTACTTTAGGCACAAGGCCAGCAAATTAACCAGTGCATTACTGGTACTTTATTTTATCGACCCCGTAAGGATGAAAGGCAAAGTCAACCTCGGCGGAATTTGAACTCAGATCGTAAAGGGACGTAACTATGCTGGAAAGCATGGCGTCCGACCCTCTACCGATACTGCCAATCCACCACCCCATATATAATGTTGAATAATGAAAACCGATAAGACAAGGTGTCATACTTAATTAATCCATTGCTTTTATGGTTGTTTTAAAGGGGAAAATAAACTAAGATTTTATCGATATATATTACTAATCAATAGGTTAATACTATGGAATTGCATAACTGCTATCGATTAGTCTATATCGATAAAATCTTAGTTTATATTTCCATTTGAAATGACCATAAAACAATGGATTAATTATGTACTTAAACCTTGACTTGTTTATTTTCATTGTCCAACGTTATATACTGTATGTGTATACATACAGATAAAAAAAGGCATAAACCTGACCACAACACTTAGCGGTTTCTGTATTTATATGTGTATAAACACATACACAATCAGATTTTAAGTGGACCTCCTCTAGATATGTTTCAGTATTGGTCCTTGTGTGTACATTATTGTAACACACTGGCCACTCATCACTTTGAGAGGAGGTGGGGCAGAATTATGTTTGTTGCATGTGTTCTGTTTGTATATATTAGCTTGTTAAGGTATGTGGTACATACATTGTAGGTTCTGTTAGTGTGTAATGTTTCATTATTGTCCAAAGGTATCTTTAAGATAGCTACATTCCATCCTTTGCTCCAAATAATAATGATTTCAATAATAGACTCAGCACCACATGTGTGTGGGGTCTCTTATATTGACCTTAGTACTTGACTAATATTTTATTTTATTGAGTTTAGCAAGATCTATACTCAGAATGTAAAAAGACGTTGACAAAATGCTACGGGACATTTTGTTTGAAGTTTTACTGCGGATGCAAATCAATTGCCATATAATACTAGTCATCATTTTATGTCCAGTTATCATGTCACTAGCACTAGAGGGTTGTCTCCTACCCTTGTGTCAGTGTTTATTTGGAGTTACTACTTTCCTAGACAGCTTGTCTACACTGGATTTTTGTGTTCATGACGTTTGGGGGTTTCAGTCTCACTGTTTTGGACATTTGGTGAAGTTCCTTTTACCCTAGCCTAAGGTTTGTGATTGAAATTGGGTTGAAGGAGACTATCTGTTTGGAAGCCCATCAGATAGATTGTACCTGTAATTCAAAGGTTGGTACTTTAGTAAATAAATTTTGACTGTGTGGTGTGGCAAGATTGGTAACTTTTGCGTTAACTGTGTTGTGTGACAAGATTGGTAATTTTTGTGTTAAATGCTGAAGTTACGTGCTCCAACTTCCACAGTTTAATGTAATTCTCCCTATAAAGTTCACATGATCAAACATTCATAACATTTATCATCAAATCCAATGGAAGATCTTTTTTATATTTTTAAGACTTACGTGGTTGTTGTGATGTGTGTTTATATTAATACCTGTTGTTTGTGGTTAACTCATTCTCTCTCTTTCTCCTTCATTATTCAGCAAAGTCAATCCCCTGGTCGAAGTAGTGGTGTTAGTTCAACAGGAGCTAAATCTCCCTCTCCACAAGCAATGCAATATTATGTAAGTACATTAATCTCTCTCTTTTTTTAATGACTGTGATCATGCATAGTATAACCTATCTAGCCAGCTAGCTATGGGCTCTGAACCTCTGGTATCATCTTAGGGGTGCCATTATGAGAAAGATTGAGAGAATCAGCCCTATTATTGGAACTGGTACAGAATGAATACTGTAAAGTATTCTCTCTGACATATTAGCAGCCCTTCCTATTCCCCGTCTATACTTTGTATATATGATATGATAGCTGTAAATTGATTTTTAATTGGTTTTGATTTTTAGATTCTCTTATGTAAAAAAGCATGAAGGTATGTGGCCTAGTGGTATGGGTGTTGGACTTACGATCATAATGTTGTGGGATCAATTCCTGGGCTGGGCTGTGTGTTGTGTTCTTGAACAAAACACTTCATTTCAGTATACTCAGCTAAAAATGAGTACCAGCAATAGCTGATGGTTTAACCCTGTGATAGACTGGCGTTCTGTCCAAGAACTGGTCTTGTACTCTCAGTCGCTTCGCGCTATAAAACCAGGAGAAGCATCAACCTAACAAGTCTTCTGGCCTGAGACAGGCCTTAGCCTTATGTAAAAGTAAAAATTAGTAATTTTGTTTGTTTTATGAAATTTGCTACAGATCACTGATGGTCCATATGGACCATCTTGTGCACCACCACACAAGATCTTCAGCTTAACTCTTTCATTAACATATTTCTATGAAAGACACTGCCTATGATTTTCAATTAATTATGAAAATAGTCAAGAATTTGGAAGGATTTAGTAACATAACTAATCTTCTTATTAAGCTGGTGTTTGAAACATAACTTAACAATGGTTCTTATGTAAGATTGATTTCTTTATTAGCCACAAGGGCGCAACAAGAAAGGGGACAATACAAAGACATGCCGGGGATTTTACATACAGTCGTGTAAAAAAATATAAAAACAAACAATTTCAACAATCGAAATCCCCAATAGGGGGGAGACGCCACAAATGGGTTGTTTAATACCCCGTCGATAGAACAACCCTCAACTCAAGGAGCGTGTTGTGCAAGTGCTCCTTTCTTCCTTTTGCTCTCTTCCTCAACCTACAGGCTTATAAACAGAGAAGGCCCAATCACTCGGGCCATTTTCGCTTCATTCACCCACCTTTCAGTAAATTTACTGGGGTGCAGTGCCTCTCTCTCCACCCTGATTCTCCTTCTAAAGTGATACTTAAAGAATGGAATCAATTGTTGTCCGGAGAGAAAGGCATCTGTCCTCAGTCCTCTCTGAGAAGTTTTTAGATAAATATAAACACTTTAGCTCTTTCATTACTATATTTCTAATGAAAGACACTACCTATGATTTTCAATTAATTTTGAAAATAAGTATTTGTAGGGATTTAGTAATATAACTAACTTTCTCATTAAGTTGGTGATGGAACATAACTTAACCCTTTTGATACCAAACTGCCTGAAACTGGCCTGGATTTATGCTCATTTTAAAATGTTTATTTTTTATATTAAAACCTTCCACCATAACTATTTTTCTTAAGTATTATTCTAAATATCAGCTTACTAATGAAAAACTTAGGTATTTTATTAAATTCCTCAAATGTTTGCTTATTTTCAAAATTTACTGAAGCACATGGGCAGTGTATGGTAATGAAAGGGTTAACAAAGGTTCTTACATAAAATTATGATGGAAGGTTTTTAGATATAAAAAGGAATCAGATGTAGTGTACAAGACAGAAGACTGCACTGGTATGGACGTGTGATGCACACGGATGATACTCGCTAGGTGAAGAAGTGCCAGGAAATACTAGTGGAAAGAAGCCATAGTAGAGGGAGACCTGGGCAGAGGTGGTGGTTGCTGATCTGAAATCGCTGAATTTCACAGAGATTATGAAAGAACACTACAAGGGGAGGGATGCTGTACTGAAAAAGACACATCCAACCCATGTAAGCATGGAAAAACAAATGTAAAATAATGATGATGATGATAACAGCAACTTCAAAATAAGTTTCATATAGATTCCAGGGCAGTTTCTAGTATTAAAAGGGTTTAATTGTTGATATTTTTCACTCTAAATTTGTATTTTTGGTACTTTTTATGGAGGTGAGGCATGTCTTATAGACACTTTGTTTATTTATGTATTAAAACTTGTTTCCTTGTTTTCCTTTCAGGGTTTTGCCAGTGCATCACCACAGAGTAGTCAGACACAAAGTCATGGTAGTCTGACCAGCTCTGATAGCATCACATTTCCAGGGCGATCAGCACCAACGACGACGTGCACATGTTCCAAATCAGCACAGGTCAGTCTCTATGCCCCATTAACACACTCACAGACAGGCTCACATGCTCACACTCCTGATCTTCTACTATTACATGTCACCCTGGGACAGCATTTCTAAAGAAAGCATTGATAATTATTTAATATCATAATGCAGTGTTGGTGTCACAATAATACTCTTTTCACTCTGTATGACAGTTGGCATTAGGAAGGACATCCAGTCATAGGAACCATGTCAAATATGGAACATGTGCAATATAAGGTTGCTCCAACCAATTTTTCAGCATTTGCACTTCTTCTTCGCCCATTTATTCCTGGGAGGGTTGTGCGCGCAGAGTCATCAAACACTCCTCCAGCGGGTCCTTTCACAAGTAACCGTCTCCAACTGATCTGGCTGGATCTCAAAGTGAGACCAGCCAAGCTTATGAATGTTGTCCAACCATCTTACTCGGGGTCTACCCCCGGGTCTCGAACCTGTTGGTTTTGCCTGTAAAATCTGTCCAGCAGTTCTTTCCTGAAACATTCTAACCACATGGCGATAGTATCAGGTCTGTGATCTCTTAATTCGAAGAAGTGGCTCTGATCTATGAACTACGTACTCTATTGAGTAACGTTACTCCAAAGGAGGCCAATTTCAGCTGCTTGTATTCGCAATCGTATTCTTTCGGTCATTACCCAAGATTCATGACACTAATTGAATTGAAGGTAGCGAGTTTAGCTTTTACACCTACCTCCCTTCTGATTACCGAATGTTGAAGCTGGCGCAATACTGCGCCAGCTTCTGCAATTCTTGCACTTAATTCAGCTTGCCGCCTTCCATCACTCGTGAACATGGGCCTGAGATACTTGAACTTCTTCACTTGATTCAGTGGAATTCCATTCACATTTAGAGTGCACTTCACAGGCTTTCTTAAGAGGATGAGTGTCTCAGTTTTTGCAGCACTGATTTTCATTACAGCTATGCAACACTCTGCATCAAACCTATCAAGTGCAAGTTGGAGATCACCTTCTGTCGAGTTAAGTAACACTATGCTGTCAGCAAATTGCAGCCAAAATATTTTACACCTGCCAGTCATGATAGCACTTCCAAGCCGGCTGCACATGTCAATCCTCTTCATGAAAATAATGAACAGGAAAGATGACAATACACACCCTTAGCTGAATCCGACTCCCACATTGAATGGTTTCAATTTAGCACTATTTACCCAAATACAGATACTCGAGCATTTGTATAGTGACATCAGGGCAGGAAGAAGCTGACCATCGATCTTATACTCCTGCACAACCTTCCGCAGCAGGTCCCGAGGAACATAGTCACATGCCTTTTGAAGTCTTCAAAACAAGAATATATCTCTTGGCAATATGTTTATATTCTTTGCTGATGTCAATGGTAAAATATAAACATGGAAATACATATATGTGTATGCACATACAGAGTGGACTAGATGCATTTTATGTTGGCATTTGCCTCAGCAATATTAAGAGGTCAGTTTGATCCTTAGGCATGTATTGAAGTGGTCATTATGGTTTGTCTAAGTTCTTATTTAGAGTTACTGTCCTCCTAGGTGGGTCAGGGACCCAAATCGTACAGAAATGCTCTACAGCTGGATATTCTTCCTAACACTTTACAGAGTGCACCAAGTACATTTTATCATGACTCCAGCACTAGAGAGGTTGTCATGTCATTGCTTTGTTGCTCGAAAAACACTTATCTTTCCCTCTCTATATTGTGTTGTCTTATATGCATGTTCAAGCTATCATGCAACCTGGGCTCAATATTATTCAATTCCACCCTTATCCACAAAATTGCATTGCCCACTGGGTGGCCAACGAGAAACATAGATGTTTTTGTTAGCTTCTTTGACCAACTTTTATATATATATATGGGTGGTTGGTGACAGGAAGGCCACCGCGATGTAGGAACCTGCCTGAAAGGGTTAAGAGGACCCTTTAGGTGTGTCAAAGACAACAACCTCTCTAGTGTTGATGATCTAAACGATAAACCCACTCAGTACATGCTGTAAAGTGTGATAAGAAGGGCATCCATCCATAGAAAACTTGCCAAACAAAGGGTTTGAAGGATCCGTTAGTCATGTCAAGGACATGACACCCTCTCTATAAAAGCACCTAGTACATGCTGAAAAGTGGTTGGTGTTAGTAAGGGCATCCAGTCATAGAAAGCTTGCCAAACACGTTGGTTGGAAGATCCTTCAGTTTCTGTCAAAAGCATGACAACTTCTCCTCTGCACTTAATAATGACTGGGATATCTGTAGACCCATCCAATCCTTGCTAGCAGGGAAAGTAAACATTAAATGATGATGATGATATATATTAACAACAAAATAGTAATAATAATAATAATTACCATTACCATCATAACAACAACTATAATCATAATGATCCAATCTGCTAGAGCGCGCTAGCTGTCAGCTTTTCAATATTCATAGCCAGAAGGCTTTCCAAATGTTTATTCATAAACATACCACATATCATTAGATATACGAAGTTCACATATTTATATGTATACAGCTATGTCAGTGCGAAAACATTAATTCTACTTTCAAGCTGAGCCAGCTTGTACAGCTCCATATGCAAATGAGGCTAATCAGCCCATCTATATAGGCGAAAAAATTATATATTTTCACCTGTTTCAAATTCCAGCAAAGAGCAGAGGAAGCACTGTCCTGATTACTGCCAGAGCCAGAAATGCATTGGTCATTGTCCTTCACTACTTCTGCTAGACGGCGCTAGCTGTCAGTTTTTCACTATTCATAGCTAGAAGGCTTTCCAAATGTTTATTTGTAAATATACTGTATATCATTAGATATTCGAAATCCACATACTTATATATTTATCATCATCACCATTTAATGTCTGTTATGGGTTAGGCAAGTTGTCATGCTATGAGGCTAGTCAGGTCAGGTGACCACGTCTTACTCATATAATCTGTTTTTGTCTTGGGTTTTCTACAACTGGATGAATTTCCTAACCCCAACTACATTACAGCAAATATTGGGAGCTTTTCTCACAGCACCACCACCACCTCTTTATAAGGTGAATGCATATATATAGTCAATTTTGATTGCTCTGCACTTTTTTATACAGCTGTTGTCCTTCATACGCATCACATGTCCATACCAACGCAATCTCCTCTCCAGAGCACATTTGATACCTCTTATGCTTAGTCTCTCTCTTGATTCGTTTATGCATTATTTCCATTATTCAAATATAAACATGCATGTATTTAAAATTGGGGATTGGTTTTTAAACTTTGAAAAATACTAAATTTTTGATTTTACAAAATACTTTACATATTTACAAATCATATGAAAATCAATATATATATATATATAAAGAAGGTAATAAATGGATTGGGAGTAGTTTTTTTATTGACTAGCACCAACATATGCAAAAAAAAGGATTTAATGCTTTTCTTATTGTTTTTATTATTGTAAGAAGTATATTATATTTGTTTCGATTTTTCTTACTTATTCTAGTTGTGCATCACCCTAGATGAGCTGAGTGCATTTTCAAATTGTGTTCTGACTTGCATAGCTCACTTTCTCTCTTCCCCTCTCCTTCTCTTTCTTCTCCTCTCCCTCTCTTTCATCCCCTCTCTGATACCACCACCCCCTTGGATCTACATCCATTATCATCTCTCCATCTTCAAAAATTCTTTTTAAAATTATTGATTTTTTGATATAGAATTCTTGTACTTGCATCTACCTAATTTCACTCTCAAGACTAGTGACAACTTAAAGCTATGGTAAAAGACACTTGTACAAACTACCACATAGTGGGATTAAACCCAGTACCTTGTGATTGCAAAGCAAAATTCTGAACCATTCATCCTTGTTAGCACATGTAGAAGAGAGCCATTACTTGGGTGGTCAAATATTTTGAAGTATTGCCTACACGATCTCTGCACAAACAGACATGAGATGAATGTCCAGCTATGTTGACCTGTCTCTATTGACCAGTGGATGTACCAAACATGATGATCATTCCATACTTGTTTTCCTCTACGAGTTAAGGTTTATAACCAAGTTGTTTGTATTTTTCATCATCACTGTAATCATCATCTTCACTGTTATAATCTTCATCATCACCACCACCATCATCGTTTTTACATCTTTTTTACCATACTGGCTTGGGTTAGGTAAAACTTTTTGGAGCAGTTTTTTTCTGCAGCTATACGTCCTTGCTAACACCAGCCTATAACTTTATTGTTTTTTAAGTAAGTTACACCTCTGTAAATTACTGTAGAGTGTATTGTGGTACCTTAGATTACAATGCATGGCAGCATCTGCATACTTTACATGATGGGGCAGAATGCATGAAGCAAAGCATGGGACCATATGTAAGCAAGATGCAGACCCCTGGTCTGTCAGGGAAGTCAGTAGCCCAGCTTCAGTACTAACTTAGTCTATGAAGACCGTCCAACCCTTGCTCGTAGGGAAACTGATGATGGTGACTGTGACGACATATGTATAGAGTGAATGTATGATGAATGTCAGCAATGAGTGAGAGATACTGATAAAACTGTGTACTGATAAGAGAATGAGAGGGATATGGACAGTTGTAATGGGTGGAGCAATGATGTTGTTAGAGTATAAATGCCACTGACTTGCTGAGTACTTATCAATTTCTCTCGTGCTGGTGACATGATAAAATGCACTTTGTACACTGTAAAGTGGTAATGTTTGTCCCACAATAAAATGCACTCAGGGCACACTAAAGTGGTAATGCTTGTTCCAATATAAAAAGCACTCAGTACCCTCTGTAAAATGGTTGTTAGGGCATCCAGTCGTAGAAACCAAGCCAACTATGGAACATATATGCAAGACATGGTTCTCCAATCAGCTTAGCTTCATATCATAGCCACCCATCCATCCTATGCCAGCATGGAAAACGGATGCAAGAAAACAAAGAAAGATTACATTATTCAATGTGTCCTTTCTGCAAGATAGTAGGGTGTGATTTGAGTAATATGTAGCTGTTATTTCTACCAGATCAAATGACTATAGAGTTGCTTCTTCAGTCTACACTATAGGGTAATCAAGTTACTGTCTAGCCACTTACTATATTCATCAGAACTTACTATCTCTGCCAGGACACTGTACATTGCTGATTCATTAGTTAGTTAATTAGCTACAAGGAGACAAGATACAATGTTGGTTAATTAGCTGCAATGAGACTGTATACTACTGTTTAATTAGCTAATCTCTATCTGCAATGAGACAGTGTATATTGCTGGTCAATTAGTTGCAAGAAGACAGTGTTACACTGTTGATTAATTAGCTAAATAGCTGCTATCTATCTGCAAGAAGACAGTGTACACTGTTAATTAATTAGCTAATTAGCTATTCTCTAAATTTTGTCTTAATTTCTGAGGTGTGAAATCGACTTTCCCCTCCCCCAAAATTGCTGGCCTTGTGCCTATATAAGATACCATTATTATTATTATTAATATTAGGGTAGTGGATTGGCAGTATCGGTAGAAGGTCATACGCTGTGCTTTGCAGCATAGAGTTATGGCCCTTTATGATCTGAGTTCAAATCCCGCCGAGGTTAACTTTGCCTTACATCCTTACAGGGTCGATAAAATAAAGTACCAGTCACGCACTGGGGTCGATTTAATCAACTTTCCTCTCCTCAAAATTGCTAGCCTTGTGCCTATATAAGAAACCATTATTATTATGGATTGGCAGTATTTGTAGAGCCTCAGACATCATGCTTTGCAACATAGAGTTAGGTTCTGAGTTCAAATTCCGCCGAGGTTAGCTTTGCTTTTGATCCTTACAGGGTTGATTTGGTTGACTTTCCCCTCCCTTTCGGATTGCTGACCTTGTGCCTAAAGTAGAAACAATTATTATGTGGTTTAGCAGTATCGGTAGAGCGTCAAACACCATGCTTTGCAGCATAGTTTATGGTCCTTTACATTCTGAATTCAAATCCCGCCAAGGTTAACTTTGCCTTTCATCCTTACGGGGGTCGATAAAATAAAGTACCAGTAATGCACTGGCGGAATTGCCGGCCTTGTGCCAAAAGTAGAAACATTATTATTTTCATTTGAAAAAGAAAATCAGGGAAGAGAGGGAAGTGCTTTCTTCCCAGCATTTTGTTGAAAGATGGGTGAGAGAGGCAAGAATAGCCTGAGTGAATGGGCCTACTCTGAGTATGTGCCTGTAAATTGAAGGTGGAAAACTGGGAGAGGGCACTTGCCCTGGTGGTCAGGGTCACAGTGGCTTTTTTAATGGGCTTTTTCCACGATGGCCCTCGGAAGTCTCCCCCCTATTGGGGAATTTTTCATTGTTCCTTTTTTGTTACATCCTCTGTTTTTGTTTATTTTACACGCAGAAATGCCCATTTGTACCGTCCTGTATTGTCCTTAATGTGGTTAATAAAGAAAGCATTATTATTATTATTATTTATCTGGATTATGGTGGTGAATTGGCAGTATCGGTAGAGGGTTGGACGCCATGCTTTCCAGCATAGTTACGTCCTTTTACGGTCTGAGTTCAAATCCCGTCGAGGTTAACTTTGCCTTTCATCCTTACGGGGTCGATAAAATAAAGTACCAGTAATGTACTGGATAATTGCTGGCCTTGTGCCAAAAGTAGAAACAATTATTAATCTGGATTGGCAGTATCGGTAGAACATCGGACATCATACTTTGCAGCATAGTTGTGTTCTGAGTTCAAATCCTGCTAAGGTTAGCTTTGCCTTTCATCCTTATGGGGTTGATTCATTGACTTTTCCCGCCCACCAAAATTGCTGGCCTTGTGCCTAAAGTAGACAATTATTATACAATCGTTTTAGTAGGGTATTGGATTGGTAGTATCTGCTTTGCTGTATTTGGTTACGACTTGCTACATTCTGAGCTCAAATCCCGCCATGGTTAACTTTGCCTTTAATCCTTCCAGACTTAATAAAATGAAATACCAGTAAAGAACTAGGGTCAATATAGTCGGCTTTCCCCACACCCCTAAATTACTGAGCTGTACCTGAAATAGAAATCATTTTTATACAGTCTTTCTTTTTTTCCTGACTAGTGTCCTCTTTTTGCTTGTTATCAACACACTATTTCAGCCCTTGTGTCCCTACTTTGCTGCAGCCTTTTTAGGGTGTCCGTTATATATTGTTATTGTTGTTAACTTTGTTTTCCCTCCTTTCATTCATCTTTTGTCTCCTACTTCTACATTATTACCTTTTCGTGTTACCATTCTTCATACTCACCTGTCTTACTTCATTTGGTCTGATACCAACAACTGATGGATTCTTTCACCTTAACACCCTCAGTTATCAATTAAGTGTTTATTGTAACAATATCAATTAACCAATCAGCTTTTCTCTGTAACCCTTGTCAATAAACAAACCAGGTGTTCCCTTTAACACCACCAAGTAACTAACCACATGTTCATTTTGACACTTTCATTTATCCAACCAGTTTTTGTTCACTTTATCGCCCATCAGTTAGTCAACCAGTTGTTCATTATAACATTTGTCAATTAATCAACCAGCTGTCTGTTAACCCTCATATTGCTAATCTTAATTTTCTGTGATGGTACGCACAGTTGTGGTAGTTTAGAAAATAAAGTACATGTGCATAGAAACCTTGAACATGGTCGCTCAACCCACTAGAAAAAGCGAAAAATAACATTTACCTCAAATCACACCCCACCATCGTAAATAGGGAATACAGTGGAACACATGCAAAAAGATGGGATGGTCTTGGCTGGATGGCCTCAGTCATAGATCTGTTCAATCAAATTTGATTGATTTTGTTGGGGGCTAAACAACAAAATTGACTATATACATATGGTACATACAGCAAAGCTGAGCAAAACCCTCCTTGTACTAATCTATGCATGTATTATTACGTCTGACAAGCATGTAGCTAGATAATGTAATGAGTGTGAAGGGCACCCCTACACTTCTCTCCTCCTCCTTCTCCTCCTCCTCCTCTTTCCCATTTGGGCCTGTGACCTTTAGAAGGGCAGCAAAAGGCAGGTGGGTGGAGGCACAGCCTATGTGTTCGGAGACTGGAATGCAGTGCAAGCAGTATCTTAATGCTTTATCTACCTGCTACTTTCAGACGGATCTAACCTTAGTCCAGCTACATGCTATCGAATGCAAGTCAACATCGGATTTGGAACAGAAGGACAGCAGAATAGAAGAACTTATTAGGGTAGGTCCCTTCCCTACTACCTACTTACTACTAATACTAACATACTACAACAACAACTGTTAATACCTCCACCAGCTCCACAACTATCTAACCACCCCTTTATCCACCAAACCCAAACTTATTCTTAATTCTTTGCTAATCCTTTAAATTAATTTATATATATATATATATATAATGTGTGTATGTGTGTCATTTTCTCTCTCCTTTTGTTTCTCTTTATCTTTCTATTTACCTACCTACCTATCTCTCTCTCTCATCTTCAATTTTTTTAATTCTTGCTTTTTTTGTGCAATGAATCCGCTGTTGGCTTGATGTGTCCTAAGAATGACCAAAACTTGATTGCTAAGACAACTACACTTCTCACAGTTGGTCTAGCAATACGAGAAATCAGGGTAGACTGTAGACCAAGATACTAGGATGTGGTTAACCCTTTCATTACCATATTACTAATGAAAGACAGACACTACGTTTGATTTTCAAATAATTTTGAAAATAATCAAGAATTTGGAGGAATTTTGTTTCGTAAAATGGTACTACTGGTGCCACAATAAAACTCACCCAGAACACACTGTAAAGGGATAGTGCTGGTGCTGCAATAAAATGTACACAATACATACTGTAAAGTATGAGTGTTCGTATCACAATAAAGTGAACCCACTATACACTATAAAGTGGCAGTATTGATGCCATGATAAAATACAGCCAATAGATGCTGAGTGCTGATGTCACTATAAATTGCACCAAATCTACTCTGTAAGGTGGGGTGGCTGTAGGAAGGGCATCATGAATATAACAAGCCAAAACTGAGTGTATGAGCAGGTTGTGGTCATCTGATCTGTCTCAGATCATGACAACCTGTCCAACCCATGACTGTAGAAATTGAATGTAAAATGATGATTGTGTTGCAGTTGACTAATGTCAATTCTGATGATAAGTGTTCCATTTATTTGATCAATGGAACAGGCTGCTCATGAAACTGATGAGTACCCTTAATTCAGCTTTCAGGGAGATTCAATGTGACACAATATGTGACAAGGCTGAGCTCTTTAAATTACAGATTCAACCAATTTCTGCCAGCTGGAGCAATATGAAATAAAGTGTATTAGTGAAGGACACAAACACCTGGCCAGGAATAAAACTCACAACTTTATGATAGTGAACCGAACACTAAACTATGTGCCTTCACCTGCATATATACATTACAGGTTTGCATGCATTCATGATACATATACAGGGTGCGAACGATATTTGTTCGCAAGATTACTGTCTAGGAAAAAATAACACAGTAGTTTTATTTTTTAAGATATATTTATCAAACTTAGGTCAGTTTGTCTTCATGACTTGTTCTTTCGATCTCACTCGATAAACCCGCCATTGGCTTTGATGACGGCCTCAAGGCGGCCTCGGAACCGGCTACAGGCCTGCGTCACTGTCCCCCGACTTAGGCCCCTAAAGGCACTTGTGATCCTGGCCTTCAGATCGTCTTTTGTATTGCAGCTAGATCTGTTGGTGTCTCGTTCCACTGCGCTCCACACAAAGAAGTCGAGGGGGTTGCAGTCAAGCAAGCTGGGAGGCCAGGCTTGGGTCTTTCGGCTGGTATGGCAGGGCGCTGAGTCTTGCTGCCACACGTATGGCCTACCTGCAGCTACCTAGCCATCGGTGTTCAGCTTGAGGCCCTCAGGGAAGAAGTTAGGTGGCATGACGTCACCTTGACTGCTGACGACACCTAAGACCAATGTTGTCGCTGGAAACTTTGTCTGCATGACTCTGGGCACGTCTTTGGATGAGACAGCGAGCCACCTGTTGTTCTGGGAGTTGATCTTCTGGTCTTGGCAGAAGTTTTTCTCGTCGGAGAAAAACCACAGCATGTCTGGCTCCAGTGGGTGTTTCAACTTGTTGATCAGCTTCTTTGCGTGCTTCAGTCACTTTTCTTGCATCGCCTTTGACAGAAATTGTCCTTTCCTCATCTTGTATGAAACGTAGCGAATGTCTTCATGTACCACCAGCCTAATGAGCTTTTCATCCACGCCTTTCTCCCTTGCAATGGCACGCATTGACTTGCTAGGTTCATTTTTGATGATATCCTTCAGCGACGAACTCGGGCGTTCTGAAGGCATCAGATCGTCGATCATTTTTTTTTTCCTTTGATGTTGCTTCGTAGTCGAATCCTGAATCTTCCAATTCCTTTCTGACCTTTTCCACCATTCTCCTGCTGACGCTGAGAAAGTCTGAAATTTCCTTATTTCTCCTCCCGGCGCGGATTCAAGAACACCGTGTTTCTTCCACAAATTTGGAGATTCAAAATTATTCATAATCAATTATTCTGAAAATAAATAATGGAAATATAGTCACTGTTTTTATGAAGACAAGAGTGACAACGGAAGTTAAAAAAAATTGCATAAAATTAGCAGTTTAAAATTGCGAACTAATATCGTCTGCACCCTGTATATATATTCTATGCGCAAAGTACAATTTTGCTTGGTAGTGAGACATAGGCAATGGATGCACAGGATATGCAAAGGCTGCAGAGAAATGAAGCAAGCATGCTTCAATGGATGTGCAATGTTAATATCCATGAAGAATGACAAAGCAAGGATGAGTTGGGGTTAAACTGAGTATAAGAAGAATGAGAAGTAGTTTGCAGGAGAAAAGACTGTACTGGTATGGACATGTGATGTGCATGAATGATGACTGTTGGGTGAAGAAGTGCCAGAAAATCTCTGTGGAAGAAACTGCAGAAGAGGGAGACCAAAGAAGAACTGGGCAGAGGTGGTGAAAGCTGATCTCAAATCACAGAAACTCACAGGAGGGATGATAAAGGAGTGTGACAAGTGGAGAGATGCTGTGTTGAAAAAGATACTTCCAACCCATGTATGCATGGAAAAGCAGACATAAAATGAGGATGATGATTTATTCACATGCACGCACACACACACACACATTTTATAAATTTAAATAAATGTACACCCAACTTCATGTTTCATTTTATAAATTGAAAATGATTTTATAATCATCCACTTCCTCCGGCTATATCTATATTAATCTTTTTTTCTCCTCTGATTCTATTATCCTTAAATTACATATAAATGCGTATATGCATGTGTATATAGGACATATATGTCTCTCTGTGTGTATGTATGTGAGAAAGAAAAAATGTGTTTGTGTGTGTATATGTATGCTTTTATGTCATTGGTCACATCAAGTAGATCTATGTTTGTGTGTGCGTGTCTGTCTATGACTCTTCCAGCATAGTAGATACTGCAGCAGTTAAAGAAAGAAAGATGTCCTTTCAAAAACATACAGCTAAATACTCCTGTCTTATTTTACTCATGATAAAGCACAACAAAACTAAAAAGATTGTGCGTTTATGTACAAGTGGGTATGTGTGAGTGTGTATGTATGTGAATATATATGTATTGATACCTTAACATATATATATATACACGAATAGTATATGTATATAGATGCGAATGCGTGTATGTATATGAATAGAAAGAGCATGTATATGAGTGTGTGTGTGTGAAGCCATAAGTCAGAACATTAGTTGAGTAAATCTTGTGCAATTTCAATATCAGTAGTGGCCAACAATGCCATAAAAATGCAATTTTTTTCTTCTTTCTCGCAGCAAGCTTGGATTGCACATCGGCTCAGTTGTAGAAATATTTAAAATATGTTTTTGTTGGAGCAATTAATAGCTTCCTTTCAAGGTTATGTTGAATACTTACCTAACTGAGTGCTCTATATACACTTCAGTGACTGACCAACAACTACAACAACTGCAACTATAACTTGGAAGATATTTTGTTTAGATATTGACAAAACATTAGCATATATGTCTGTCTACTTGTATGTATGTGTATTTACATAATTTTGTGTGTGTGTGTGTGTGCACAAACATTTTTTTTCTCTTTTTGCAAATATTGTTGCCTCACTGCAGGTAACTATAAATAATAGTTGAATAAGTTAGGTATAGTAAAGGTGGATTGGCAGTATCGGTAGAGGGTCGGACGCTATGCTTTTCAGCAAAGAGTTACGGCCCTTTACAGTCTGAGTTCAAATCCCGCCGAGGTTAACTTTGCCTTTCATCCTTACGGGGTCGATAAAATAAAGTACCAGTAATACACTGGGATAATTGCTGGCCTTGTGCCAAAAGTAGAAACAATTATTACCGTTATTTGCAATGTGGCAACTATATTTACAAATTTGCCTGTTCTTCTTAAGTCAACCAAGCTTTGTTTATATATATATATATATATATATAAACTGAGGTTTTAGCCATTGCAAGTTTCAATATGTAAAACTCAAAACAGTGGTCAAAACCTCGGTTTAAATGTAAATATATGAATAAACGCTAGATGATGCATAGAAATCTGTCTTTTTTTTTTTTTCTTGCCTACAAACCGTAACATTTGGAAATATACATATATGTGTATACGTGTTCTTATTAATAATCATCATCGTCAATCGTCATTATTTTTACTTTCCTTTTTCCACTTTGGCATTGGTTAAACAGGACACTTTTTTAGGCATTTTAAAGGTTTTGCAGCTTCTCTTCCTAACACTAAACCCTTTTAATCAATTCTTATGATATGCAGGGACATAGTGTACTTATTCTACACAAGATACATACAGTGTTTTTATTGATTGTGTGTGTGTGTATATATATATATATATATATATATAATCAACTCTACACATGATGTCACTTCTGGGATCGCTGACTCAGGGAGATCTTATATATATATATATATAGTGTAAGAAACTCTCAGGAGAGCTGGACAGCAGAAGGTCTTCAGAGAAGAAACCCCCTTCAAGCAAGTGTTTCAGCACATATAATTATATATATATATATATATGTATATGATTCCGTGGCTGAGATTGTGCTGGGGCATATGTGTGTATGTGTGTGTGTATTGATATTTATAGTAGCAGAATATAGAAATTATCTAGGTGTTAGTTGAATGGATTTTCATCATCCTCATCATTATCATTATCGTCGTTATCAGCATTTTTTTCTACTTGTTTTGTGTTTCCAAATAAAAAATATATATGTATTGAAAAACTATAATTCCATTATCTTGTCTCTCAGATATATTTCTAGTCTTAAAGTATTCAAATCAATTCACTTTATGTTGATAGTTGTTTGGGGATTTATATCAGATCTTTGTGTGTGTAGTGTGTGTGAAATGTGTAGATAAGTATTGTACATAGCTGTTCTCTTAACTGGCCATTTAGCAACATGTCAACCATGATACAGCAGGCCTTATAATCTAAGATGTTCCAATTGTGACCTTTCCCACCCTTTTTTTTTTACATTTCTCTTGGCATAATTTATCTATGACTACTTAATTGAATTACTGTATTACTCTATTACGTGTTCCAGCCGGCAGGCTGAGGCCATGCTGGGGCACCACCATTGTGTACTTCTATTTTTTCTCTCTCTCTCTCTCTTTTTTTTTTTGCATAAGACAGCAGAGTATGATGGCAGGAGGGGATTGGTTTCTATTACTAGCAAGGGGAATAACCATATTTTTTAAAATTTTGTTTCATTGTTCAGGCACCTATTAGCCGACAGTGAATCCGACACTCCTACAACAATTAAGGGTTCAATTGTCTTCATAAGCAAGTCTTTGGTCTTGCCTTCTAACATAGACTTTTATTGTTTTACTGGTTTCAGTCATTAGACTGCAGCCATGCAGCTGACCTGCCTTAACATTTTACTTACCATAATTGTT
>CAXHJY010001405.1:20000-22500 GCA_964016885.1 Eledone cirrhosa
TTTATGCACCCATACTTTGCATTTGGGACATAAAATGGAGTTTCTACCTACGCCTTTCCTACACACTGAGCATGGCCATTTCCCAGATGGGACTGCCGCCTTATTTTCTTTCCTACAAACTAGAACTTTAGTCTTAGCCAGGTTAATTTTAAGGCCTTTTGATTCTAGGCCGTGCTTCCATGTTTGGAATTTCTTCTCTAGTTCGGTCATTGATTCAGCTATGAGCGTTAGATCATCTGCGTATAGGAGTTCCCATGGGCAGCCGGTCTTGAACTCCTCTGTTATAGCCTGAAGGGCAATAATAAATAGTAGGGGGCTAAGAACAGAGCCCTGATGGACACCAACTTTTACGCTAAACTCTTCACTATATTCGTTGTTAATTCTAACCTTACTGACTGTTTCTTTATACATGGCTTGTATAGCTCTCACAAGCCATTCGTCAACACCTAGTTTTCTAAGAGACCACCAGATAATGGAACGGGGGACTCTGTCGAAGGCTTTCTCCAAGTCGACGAAAGCTAAGTATAGGGGTTTACTTTTAGCTAGGTACTTCTCCTGTAGTTGTCGTACAATGAAAAGAGCGTCTGTGGTACTTTTGCCAGACACAAACCCGAACTGCATTTCATCTAGATCAATTCTCTCTCTGATTAGTTGCGCTATTACTTTTTCCGTAACCTTCATGACCTGGTCGATTAATTTAATGCCTCTATAGTTACTCCTATCTAGGGCATCTCCTTTTCCCTTATAGCAGTTAACGATGATGCTGCTACGCCAGTCCTTTGGAACAACCCCATTCTGTACGACTTGGTTAACTATCCGGGTGACCATGGTGTGTCCCACCGAACCAGATGCCTTCAGCATCTCAGCAACTATTTCCGAAGGACCAGCCGCCTTACCCGTCTTCATATCTTTGATTGCCTTGCTTATTGTACTACCCTGGACTAACACTGCTGGTCCCTCTATTGGGTCGATGTGGGGGAGACTGTCTTTCTCCCATTTGTTCTCCTCATTTAGAAGCCTTTCGTAGTGACACTTCCAAGCTACCTTCTTATCAGCGTCGGTGATGGCAATTATGCCATCATCGTTAAGTACACACTTCTCCCCGACAATATCACGGTTTTCCTTGACACATTGCCTGGCAATCCTGAACACCTCACGTTTTTGGTCCTCACGTTGTAGAACATGCTTGAACTTTCTTTCCTCTGCTTCCCTTCTTGCGAAGTACACTTGTCTCCTAGCCACTTGATAGTCTTCTCTACTTCCCCCATCCCGCCATGCTTTCCAAGCCTGCTTTTTGGCCTTAATTGACTCCTCCACCTTACTGTTCCACCACCATGTTACTCTCCTCCTACCTACAGGCCTGCTCTAGCCAGAGACTTCGTCTGCCGCCGTCAGCAGGTTTGCTCTCAGGAATTCCCACTGTTCCTCTATATTATACGACTCTAATTGCTCTTCCTTACTGTCGAAAGCGTCAAATAATATATTTATATATATAATATATATATATATATAATATATATATATATATAATATATATATATAATATATATATATTATATATATATATAATATATATATAATATATAATATATATATATATAATATATATATATTATATAATATATATATAATATATATATATATAATATATATATAATATATAATATATATATAATATATATATATATAATATATATATAATATATAATATATATATATATAATATATATATAATATATAATATATAATATATATATAATATATAATATATATATAATATATATATATACATAATATATATATAATATATAATACATATATATATAATATATATATAATATATAATATATATATATATAATATATATATAATATACTAGCATTAAAGCCCGGCGTTGCTCGGGGTCATTAAGTTACCAAAGTTAGGTTGCAGCACTTTTTTGTCTGCCAGGCACTGGGTGAATGAATTGCAGACCTGGAAGCATGAGCTGCGCCAGCAGTGACAATTGTAGTTTCGCCTATGGATATTATCTCTGTGCAAAAAAGTGTTGAAATTTACTGTTTCACAGTACTTGCGCAACACGCGAGTAGACGATGCCAGCCGAACAACAGAGCTGCGATGGAGTTGTTCTGCATGGTTGTCTGTGTGTTTTCTAAATTTAAGACAGTAGGGAGGGTTGTGATATGAGGGAGAGTTAGCTGTTGTTTCTAGCAGGTTTAGTGACCTCATAGAGGATATGTGTTTTCTAAATTTAGGACAGTAGGGAGTGGTGTGATATGAGTCAGAGTTAGCTGCTGTTTCTAGCAGGTTTAGTGACCTCATAGAGGATATGTGTTTTCTAAATTTAAGACAGTAGAGAGGGGTGTGATATGGGGGAGAGTTAGCTGCTGTTTCTAGCAGGTTTAGTTACCTCATAGAGGATATGTTTTCTAAATTTAAGACAGTAGGGAGGGGTATGATATGGGGGAGAGTTAGCTGCTGTTTCTAGCAGGTTTAGTAA
>CAXHJY010001405.1:35000-45000 GCA_964016885.1 Eledone cirrhosa
AAAAGCAGACGTAAAATGATGATGATATATATTTGGGCGAGAGGGGGGGGGGGGGGGGGGTCAAGTTTATATCTGTTGGATGCCCTTCATTAACCACTTCACATATGTCATAAATCCCTGGATGTGAACCTGGAAAGTTCTTATCTATGGTGCAGGTCTTAGAAAGGGTTTTTTGCTTCTTTTTGTGGAAGATCAGCAGTCAACAATGTATGTAAGTATCTCCTCACCACACCAAACCATGGATGTTGTCCAAGCGAAATGCAAGGGCCAATACATTTTGGCACCAATGGCATTACAGGCAAACTCAAAATGCAAAGGGATGAAAGAAATATTGCAGGACATCATATCCAATATTCTAACAATACCACCAACCTACCACCTTTGACTACTTGGTATAATATCGACACTGAAAAGATGAAAGGCTATATTTACCTCACCCGTATTTGAACTTAAAAAGATAGCTAGAACAATTAGCACAAGACAGGTCTCTGATAAAAATAAAGAACCCCCTACCCTACATTGCCTATGTTCATTTGTTCTTTTACAAGTCTCAATCATTGGACTGAGTTTGTACTGCAACTCCATCTTTTAAGATTTAGTAAATCATATCAAACCACAATAGAGAGAGTAGCTTGGAGATGAGGGAGTTACTCCAGGTAGAGCCACTATGGGCATGTGGTTACAATGTCTCAGAAAAGAATCGGACAGATTTTACAGGCAAAACCAATCGGCAGGAGACCTAGGGGTAGATCCCAAGCAAGATGGATGGATAACATCCATGAGCTTGGTTGGTCACGCTTGGGGATCCAGTAGGATCAGTTGGAGACGGTTGCTTCTGACAGGACCCGCTCCCACGACCTTCTCAGGAATAAGTGAGCAGAGAAGAAGATATCAAACCAAATACTTTTCAGTATGTTACATGTTACCACAGCTAGACATTTCTTTTTAAATACAACACCAGTTTTTACACCAATAAATATATATTATCACCAATTAAACTCTCATACACCTACATGTAGATATATTCACATGTCTATATGCATGCACAAAATCAACCCACACACACATCTAAACTATAATAAAGTAAGGATTGCGGGACTGCGTACGGTTTATAATTTTTTATCCCATTAGTAAAAATAAGTCGGATTACTTTGAATAAATAATGAATATTACATAATTTATCTACTAAATTTCGTAGCTGTTGATTAAATATATTTTCTTGTTTATTTAAAGATTCACTTCTTCAAAATTTTCAAATGTCAACACTTCCGGTTAGCGATTGCTTAAATAAACATTCATATATTTCCGTCACTAATTTTCTCCTAATACAGTTTATATGTAATATCGTGTTTTTTTAATGTATCATGGATTACGTACTGATTACATAAGACAGTCTTCGTTCAACTTCTGTAGATATAGTCAATTACAATTTTATTTGATGTATCATATCTACATGCATATATACTTGCGTATAATATCAATATGCACACTACACAGGCTAGTAGAAAAACCTCCTGAATGGTGGTTTTTCTGCTCGTTGTTATAAATATACATCAACTTTTAACATCCATTTTCCATGCTTGTATGGTTTAGATGTATCGCCCACGTCATGAGACAAGTCTGGCCAGTTGGCCACGCAGTACTTTGCTCAGACTGAACTGTAATTTGGCTGCGACTTTTACAGCTGGATGCCCTTCCTAACACCATCCACATTTCCATTTATATATTGCAAAACAGGCCTTAAATGGCTGACTGAATATGTACACATGTTTTTGTCTTATTTTTTTCCAGTTCCTTCCTCTTCTCACTCTTTATCGTTCTATTTTATCTTTTATTTCAAATTCTATCTTCTGATGAAGGACTAATGTCCAAAACGTTAAGACTGTTTTCCTGTTTTTTCAAGCATTAAACAAATATATTTCTTTAATGTACTGTGTCGTTTGCTTTGTTATTTGTTTACTTTTTACACACAATATATATATAGAGAGAGAAATATAGAGATATAGTTTGTGTATGTGTATATATAAACACACACATATATATATAGAGAGAAATATAGATAGAGATATAGTTTGTGTATGTGTATATATATATAAACACACACACACACATATATATAGAGAGAGAGAAATATCGATAGAGATATAGTTTGTGTATGTGTATATATAAACACACACAAATATATATAGAGAGAGAAATATAGATAGAGATATAGTTTGTGTATGTGTATATATATAAACACGCACACACAATATATATTGTTTGGCTAAATCTCAGCCAAACCCTACTAAGTTTGGATAAAGGCCAAAAGAACATCAACAACAGCAGCAACAACACTAGCCAGAGTGTACAGAGAAAGAACATTGACATGCAAAGTTCTCCATCTGAAAAGTCTAGACATCTAAGAATTATTTTGAAGACTTACAATTCACTAAAAGCAATCAGAAATAGATCTCATTAAACTAGCAGCCCTCCTCCTGTGTGGTGATGGTGGGGGCAGTGATGGTGATAGTAGTGATGATGTTGATGGAGATGAGGGGTGATGGTTGTGATGATGTTGATGGGGGTAATAATGATGATGATGATAGTAGTAACAGTAATAGTGATGATGTTGGAGATGAGGGTGATGGTAGTGATGATGGTGATGTTAGTGGCGGTGGTGGTGGGGGTAATGATGATGATGATAGTAATGGGAGTGAGGATGATGTTGATAGGGGTGATGGTTGTGATAGAGGTGGTGATGGTGGTGATGCTGGTGGTGGTGGTGCTGCTGGTAGGGAGAAGAAAGGAAGTAGGTTGGAGTGGTGTTTAATTAAAACTCACAAGTGGCTTTGACTGTCACAGCAAGACATGAGGAGTTTGGTAATACTACATGAGAGGGAGGGGGGAATGGAAGTGAGCAAGAGAATGAAAAGAATGAGAGATAGATAGATAGAGAGAGAGAATAAAAGAGAGAGGGAGAGAATGAGGGCAATAGTCCAACAGAGAGATATACACACACACATATACATACATATATGGTACATACAAGTGAAGCTTCCACACAGTTTCTGGCTACCAAATTCTATTTACAAGTTATTGGCCAACCTGAAGATACCATAGACCTCACTCAAGATACCTTTCATCCTTTAGGAGTTGATGAAATAATGTATTCTTACTTAGGCTTGAGGCCAGCAATTTTGGGGGATGAGGAAAGTCAATTAAATCAACACCAGTGCCTGACTGGCACTTTATTTTATTGAACTCGTAAGGGTGAAAGGCAACGCTAACCTCAGTGGGATTTGAACTCAGAAAGTAAAGGGCCGTAACTATGCCATGAAGCATGTTGCCCGACACTCTACTAATACTGCCAATCCACCCTATCAAAGATGTTAAACTGGTGAAAATGTTTAACAAGACCCACCCAACCCTGTCATATCTGTTCCAGCTCTTTCTTTACTGAGATGAAATCTCCCTGTGGCCTACTAGAGTTGTAGACATAACCTGTCACCTGAATTATCAGGGCCCAAGTTGTCAAGCTCCTTACAGTGGACCCTGGAAACTGACCTCTGATCTTGATCAGGTGAACAACAACAACCTGAGACAACAACAGTCTCATATGTATCTCAAGTCTGTCTTAAGGCCAGTGCTTATCCCGGTTTCATGGCATGAAGCAACTGAGAGTACAAGACTCCCCCTGGACAAGATGCCAATCCATCGCAGGGTTAAACTCCCAGCTATTGCTGGTATTCATTTAGAGCTGTGTATACTGGAGCAATGTGAAATGAAATGTTTTGCTCAAGTACACAACACACAACCCAGCCCAGGATCGAACCCACAACATTATGGTCCCAAGTCCAACACCCTTATCACTAGGTCATGCCTCCACAATCATATGTAGAGAAGAAGAAAACCTGATTTAACACCACCACCTGGATTTTGGGTAGCTTTAACAATTCACACCTTTGTGCAAGCATTCAGGCCCGGTCCCTAAATCGAGGATGCTTTCCTACTTCTCTCCTATCTGTCTTTAAGGCCCCAGAAAAGTACCATGAGCATTTCTCTCTCTCTGCCTAAAGAGTAAAAAACATTCTTTAAAATCTCATATTGTTTTAATATCTGTTTGTTAATATTGTCTTGGATTTATTTATAACACTTTCAAATATACAGTTAATGTGGTGTAGTAAATATATACACATATACCAGGTCCAAACACAATGGAACCAAACTCCCACTGCCTCTCCCGCTCTCCCCATCTCTCAGTATTCTGAGCAAAAGGGGGCCCATACACTGGCCACCCTGCTGCCCCAGAGGACAGAATAAAGAATGCATTTCCCTGAAGAATGTTAAGGTAGATGTGCTGGAAGAGTCATTCCAGCTTGCGGGTAACCATGATTGTGGAAAAGTGAGACAGTGTGTTTTATACACAAGTAAATGAAACAAGTCAAAAGAAAATATATAACAAAGAATAAAATAAAAAATTTGTCTTTAAATTTCTGAGATGAGAAATTATTGTTATTATTCAGAAACATTTTCTCACACTCAGAGTTGCTGAAGCATGGAACAAACTACCTGCATCAGTTGCTAGCTGTTGGGACACTGCATCCTTCAAAATTTCCATGCTTCCTGAAATTCACCAACACTATACCTGATATTCCCCCTACACACACACATGCATGTATCTGTGTGTATATCATGATGCATATACTGTTCACTTTCTTGACATTTGTACATTATTATATGTACTATACATGCACCTTTGATGAGTTGTAGTGCACCTGAGAACTGTACACAATTTCCATTATTATTATCATCATCATCATTTCATTTTACGTCCGCTTTTTCCCTGCTTGCAAGGGTGGGACGGGAACTGATTCTGGCTTGATTTCTACAGCTGGATGCCCTTCCTAACACCAACCTCATTTACAGTGAGTGCTGGGTGTTTTTTTGCCGTGGCACCTCCACGCCCACTTTGCAGTGGAATGATAGGGACCCAGTCCTATCATCTCATTTCTACAGCTGAGTAAACTGGAGCAATGTGAGATGAAGTGTCTTACCCAAGGAAACAACACATCACCCGGTCTGAGAATTGAACTTACAACCTTTCGATTGCAAGGCCAATGCTCTAACCACTAAGCCATGTGCCTCCATATTATATAAAATTTTATTAACAAAACTAACAAAAATATATTACTTTCATTATTATTATTATTTTCATTATTAAAATCTGATTTATTCAAACTAGTGTCCTTATGTTTGTTATAGTTACAACAAATTAGCTGTCTTACCCACCAGCTTTCTTTAGAGGCCTGTCATATTCAAATGGTTTAGTATTTCTAGATAGACTTTAGTTATATAATCTAGTTTAAATGGCATAAGCAGGCAACATCACAAATAAATTATAACTAATACAAGGATATCCTGAGCATAGACAACAGAATGAGAGCAAGCTAGCCCTCTAGTTTAAATAAAAGGTTCAGTTGAAATTCTTAGAACAATACCAAATACACTAGGAAACTCAAAATGGCTAGAGTGTATAACAGCTGAAATATGGTAATTATAACAACCATAAAATGAGAACAGATCTGAATAAATGAAGATATAATAAGAAATAGACACCAAGATAAAGAAATTTGAAGACTTACCTTTATCACTGCAACATGTAATGGAGTTTCTCCTTTGGCATTTTTCTTCATAATGGCAGGGGATCTAGGTTTTTTACCTGAAGATGATTTTCCCTTAGAATCTGGAGATGCCAAGTTCACAAGAGCTGGAGCAGATCTCTTTCTGCTTTTATTTGAGAACCTTGAGAATCTACATCTCAAAGATGAATTGGATGTGTTAAGTAAGTCTGTGTGTTTTGAGTTGGATTTTGATTTACTCACTGCTTTATTTGTAAAAAGTCTTGTCTTAGCAACTTTCAAAACATTGTCTTTTTTCAAACATCTCTGTTTTTTGGGTGGCAAATTCTCTGAAGTTTGGTCAAAAATAGCTTTCTGGGATTGCTTTTCTTGTTCATATGCGAACAGACTAAGAGAACGATCAGAGGCACTGGACTTTAAGGTGATTGGTTTCACTGCTTCACTTAAGTTATTGGTACTTCCAGATGACAACGTATAACTGGTATCTTCTTTACACTTACTACCATCATCACCATCTTTACTATCATCATCACCTAAATAACACAAAGAATTTCATGTCAAAAAAATATTTTCTTACATTGGCAAATACACACACAAGCTGACAGACAGTCACTGGACACAAGCTGACAGACAGTCACTGGACACAAGCTGACAGACAGTCACTGGACAACCTCACAGACAAAGACTGGACACAACCTCACAGACAGTCACTGGACACAACCTCACAGTCACTGGACAAGCTCACAAACAAAGCTGGACTCAAAGAGACAGTCACTGTACTAACAAGACTCAGACTAGTAGAGTGAGATAGAAAGCTCCCCATGATAAAATCAGCCTACTTCAGTATCCACTGGTATTCCCTACCTTCTTATATGGGTGCAAGATATGAACTATCATGGCAAAGATACAGAGACAAATATAGTGGGAATGTTATTCTACTGCAACATCTAAGGTATCTCATATCTCGACTGTATCACAAATGACCAGGTCCACAATATCAGCTAGCATCACATTGGTCCCTATAAAGACCTTGCATCATATATAGACTGTACCACAAATAAACAGGGCCACCATACCATCTAGCATCACAAAGACCCCTATGAATAAATGGGTGAAGGAGGAAAAGGAGAAGAAAGAGATGGAGGAAGAGGATGGCGATGATGGTGAGAAGACGATATATGACATCTGAGAAACCAAATCAACAAGGAAGCTTTCACATAATTACTCTGCTAGAAATTGCAGCCAAACCCCCCTCAAATACTAACCTATGTCTTAAAAATGTATCTGAGTATGTGTATGTATAATGCATGGTCGGTGTGTGTATGTGTGAATAAGTTCATGAGACTATCACTGTGTGTATATGTGAATAGATATATGAAAGTGTATATGTGAATGTGTGTGAATGTGCGAAGCAATATGTATGTACAAGAGTATATGTGTATGTGTGTGTATATGAGAATCAATGCATAGGTTTGTGTGAGTGTGTGTGAATAGGTGCATGGAAGTGTATATATGAAATGTGTGTCAATAGACAGACATGTGAGAAAGTATGAATTTGTACAAGGATTTACAAATGTGTCTATGTATGTAGGCCAGTGTGTAAATGCACTATTATATATGTATATGCCTCTGCATATAAGTGTTAATGCATGTGAACATGTATATTTTTATATGAATGTGTTTGTGCGTATATATGAGTGTGCATACATGTCTAATTAGTGTGTACATGTACATAAATGTGTGTGTGTAAATACATGACTGCATGTATGTATGTGTTAGTGTGTGCATGTATGTATGTGTTAGAGTATGTATACACCTTAATGCATGTATGTGTGTAAGATAATCAGCTTATCCTCAAATGGGATTAGAGATTTTAACTCCATTTAAATCCCCAACTAGTGGGAGGTAAAAAAAAAAAAAGATTTAAATCCAATAATAATAATAATAATGATTTCTACTTTAGGCACAAGGCCAGCAATTTGACGGAAGGAAAAAGTTGATTAAATCGACTCCAGTGCATTACTGGTGCTTTACTTTATCAACCCCGTAAGGATGAAAGGGAAAGCTAACCTTGCTGGGATTTGAACTGAGAATGTAAAACATTTTTTCATGCTCAGAGTTTCTGAAGCATAGAACAAACTACCTGCATCATTTGTTAGATGTCAGGACACTGCTTCCTTCAAAACTTCCTGGAATTCGCCAAACTACACCTGATATCCCCCCTTCATACACACACATGTACTCATACACTGTTCACTGTTTCCTACCATTCGTACATTATTCTATGTACCATACATTCACTTGAGCACTGTACACAATCATTTTCATTACTATTCAATTAATATAAACCCTACACAGTACCCCTCACAATTTCCAATCAATGTATAAAGAACCACCAGTTTTAAATGTAAAGTAAATGGATCTCCTTTGCTTCCAAACATGAACGTTCCAATAGTTCAATCAACAGAAAGGCTTATTCATTAGATTAACATATGGCTAATTATCCCAGTCATGTATACCCTCAACATGTAAGTAGCTGGTTATCCCAGTCATGTATACCCTCAACATGTAGGTAGTTGGTTATCCCAGTCATGTATACCCTCAACATGTAAGTAGCTGGTTATCCCAGTCATGTATACCCTCAACATGTAGGTAGCTGGTTATCCCAGTCATGTATACCCTCAACATGTAAGTAGCTGGTTATCCCAGTCATGTATACCCTCAACATGTAGGTAGCTGGTTATCCCAGTCATGTATACCCTCAACATGTAGGTAGCTGGTTATCCCAGTCATGTATACCCTCAACATGTAGGTAGCTGGTTATCCCAGTCATGTATACCCTCAACATGTAGGTAGCTGGTTATCCCAGTCATGTATACCCTCAACATGTAAGTAGCTGGTTATCCCAGTCATGTATACCCTCAACATGTAGGTAGCTGGTTATCCCAGTCATGTATACCCTCAACATGTAGGTAGCTGGTTATCCCAGTCATGTATACCCTCAACATGTAGGTAGCTGGTTATCCCAGTCATGTATACCCTCAACATGTAGGTAGCTGGTTATCCCAGTCATGTATACCCTCAACATATAGGTAGCTGGTTATCCCAGTCATGTATACCCTCAACATGTAGGTAGCTGGTTATCCCAGTCATGTATATCCCTCAACATGTAGGTAGCTGGTTATCCCAGTCATGTATACCCTCAACATGTAAGTAGCTGTTATCCAGTCATGTATACCCTCAACATGTAGGTAGCTGGTTATCCAGTCATGTATACCCTCAACATGTAGGTAGCTGGTTATCCCAGTCATGTATACCCTCAACATGTAGGTAGCTGGTTATCCCAGTCATGTATACCCGTATCACAATTTCTGTGGCGTGAAGCGACTGAGAGAAAAAGACTTCCCCCTGGACAGGATGCCAGTTCATTGCAAGGTTAAACCCCCAGCTATCGCTGGTACTCATTTTCTTTTCAGTAGAGTATACGGGAGTAGCATGAAATGAATGTTTTGCTCAACAACACAACATACAATGGAGCCCAGGATGGAACCCACAACATTATGATCAGAAGTCCAACACCCTTACTACTAAGCCACACACCTCCACATTGTTATGACAATCTATTAATCAACTTCTCACCTGGAACAGTAAATTATTTAGGAAACCAATGAATGTGTGTGCATATATATATATATATATATATATATATATATATATATATATTGTTATACTTGGGGAGGGTCGTATTTGCGTAATATTGCCAGAATTAATAACAGAACACACTCACTGTTTGGTTGGTTTCCGCTTCTCACTGTCTTTTATATCTGCGATCTAACTTACTCGGTCCTCAATGTTGCCATTGACTGACCGACGGTCAAAAATAATACAGATACAATATAGACACAAACACATATATATAGTTTACATAAATCTTTCGTTGCACATCTGCAACATCGTCAGTGGTGTTATATTTTTTTTTTCCTCCTGTTGTGTTGTATGTCTACGCCATTTTTTATTCAGTCTGTCTATATATTTATTTATTTATTTGCTTGTTTGTTTATTTTATTTTGTCTTCTTTGCGCATGCGTTTGCGTGTGTGTATAGTGTTATGTGTGTTGTGTGACTAGTGTGTATAGTGTTGTGTCTGCTGGGTGACTAGTGTGTGTTTATGTGCTTGTTGTTATTGTGCTTGTGTATGTATTTATTTATCTTATTTTATTTTATTTTATTTTATTTACTTATTTATACTTCTCTTAGGTCAGTGTTGTTTGTTTGGGTGTTGTTGTTGTTCCACTCATTCTTTCTGTTTAGCTTTGGTCTTCTAATTTCTATTTCACTGGCCTCTCTGATTTGCCTATCTGCTGGGTCATTCCTATGTT
>CAXHJY010001405.1:52500-57500 GCA_964016885.1 Eledone cirrhosa
CGGATATTTGGGAGGTAGTTAGCATCAGTGTCTCATAGAATCTGTCTTTTATAGTGCCGGGCAGTCCGGATTGGGGTGCGTACGCAGATATTACTGTCACCGTAGTCCTATTGAGGACAAGTCGTATTTTAATTATTCTGTCGTTCACTCTATTTACGTCTATTATCTTATCTGCCCACTTTTCTGCTACCATGATTCCTACTCCACCCAGCCCATCGTCGTTTCCCACCCAGAAAAGCTTATAACAACGTTTTTTACCCTCAATGAACCTAGCAGACCCACCCCTCCACCTGGTCTCTTGAATACAACAAACATCGACCTCCTTACGTTCAAGCATTTCTACAACCTCGTTAGCGCGACCCTTTAGGGTGCCTACATTTATGGTACCAACTCTGAAGTTTTGGATTGCGTTTGGGGGTTGGGGGCGGTGAGGGGCGGGGGGCGATGGTGTTATGTTAGCCGTCCGTGGTCGAAACAATGAGGAGTGCTCGCATTTTCGTCCAAGGGGTGAATTTGTCTTTATCTTTGGCATTGTCGCTGAGCGTCCAGATTTTTCTCTCTCACCTCCACTCTCCAGGATTCCGCAGTCCATCCATCCATCATATATCGTATATCGAAAGGCAACCAGGCAAGCGATAGTATAGGCCTCTGGTTTCTGATTGGTCCGCGTAATAATACTGGTGATACGTGGGGGCTGTTTTATGATTGGTCCACGTAATAGCAATGGTGGTGTGTGGGGGTGGGAGGGAGGGGTGTTGGGTAGCTAGCAAGAAGGTAATGATTGAGATGGGTCTTATGCATTTAACAAGCGATTAACAAAAATACAAAATTTGTTCAGTTAAATACGTCCAAAAACCTAAACGTATTTAGCACTTAATAGGAACAGAAAATGTGTAGTTTGTTTTAGCGATAGAATGGCTATTTGGACTTGAAATACGAAATGAGAGAGAGAGAGGAGAGAGAGATGAAGTCTGTACCTTATGTTTACATGATTTTCTTTCGGACAGCAGGCAAAGAAATGAAATTTGGCGAAGTGAATTCCTATCATATATTTATAGGGAGAGAGAGAGAGAGAGAGAGAGTGCGAGGGTAGGGGGCCACATGATGGCTGTGGGTGTTAGGCGTTTGACCGCCCCGTGCCTTCGAAGAAGGAAGAAGGAAAGGATTTTGCTTTTTTGCTTTTTTTTTTTGGGGGTTTGAAAATACGTTAGGAATTAAGGTTTGAAAATAGCTAGCAAGAAGGTAATGATTGAGATGGGTCTTATGCATTTAACAAGCGATTAACAAAAATACAAAATTTGTTCAGTTAAATACGTCCAAAAACCTAAACGTATTTAGCACTTAATAGGAACAGAAAATGTGTAGTTTGTTTTAGCGATAGAATGGCTATTTGGACTTGAAATACGAAATGAGAGAGAGAGAGGAGAGAGAGATGAAGTCTGTACCTTATGTTTACATGATTTTCTTTCGGACAGCAGGCAAAGAAATGAAATTTGGCGAAGTGAATTCCTATCATATATTTATAGGGAGAGAGAGAGAGAGAGAGAGAGTGCGAGGGTAGGGGGCCACATGATGGCTGTGGGTGTTAGGCGTTTGACCGCCCCGTGCCTTCGAAGAAGGAAGAAGGAAAGGATTTTGCTTTTTTGCTTTTTTTTTTGGGGGGTTTGAAAATACGTTAGGAATTAAGGTTTGAAAATAGCTAGCAAGAAGGTAATGATTGAGATGGGTCTTATGCATTTAACAAGCGATTAACAAAAATACAAAATTTGTTCAGTTAAATACGTCCAAAAACCTAAACGTATTTAGCACTTAATAGGAACAGAAAATGTGTAGTTTGTTTTAGCGATAGAATGGCTATTTGGACTTGAAATACGAAATGAGAGAGAGAGAGGAGAGAGAGATGAAGTCTGTACCTTATGTTTACATGATTTTCTTTCGGACAGCAGGCAAAGAAATGAAATTTGGCGAAGTGAATTCCTATCATATATTTATAGGGAGAGAGAGAGAGAGAGAGAGAGTGCGAGGGTAGGGGGCCACATGATGGCTGTGGGTGTTAGGCGTTTGACCGCCCCGTGCCTTCGAAGAAGGAAGAAGGAAAGGATTTTGCTTTTTTGCTTTTTTTTTTGGGGGTTTGAAAATACGTTAGGAATTAAGGTTTGAAAATAGCTAGCAAGAAGGTAATGATTGAGATGGGTCTTATGCATTTAACAAGCGATTAACAAAAATACAAAATTTGTTCAGTTAAATACGTCCAAAAACCTAAACGTATTTAGCACTTAATAGGAACAGAAAATGTGTAGTTTGTTTTAGCGATAGAATGGCTATTTGGACTTGAAATACGAAATGAGAGAGAGAGAGGAGAGAGAGATGAAGTCTGTACCTTATGTTTACATGATTTTCTTTCGGACAGCAGGCAAAGAAATGAAATTTGGCGAAGTGAATTCCTATCATATATTTATAGGGAGAGAGAGAGAGAGAGAGAGAGTGCGAGGGTAGGGGGCCACATGATGGCTGTGGGTGTTAGGCGTTTGACCGCCCCGTGCCTTCGAAGAAGGAAGAAGGAAAGGATTTTGCTTTTTTGCTTTTTTTTTTGGGGGGTTTGAAAATACGTTAGGAATTAAGGTTTGAAAATAGCTAGCAAGAAGGTAATGATTGAGATGGGTCTTATGCATTTAACAAGCGATTAACAAAAATACAAAATTTGTTCAGTTAAATACGTCCAAAAACCTAAACGTATTTAGCACTTAATAGGAACAGAAAATGTGTAGTTTGTTTTAGCGATAGAATGGCTATTTGGACTTGAAATACGAAATGAGAGAGAGAGAGGAGAGAGAGATGAAGTCTGTACCTTATGTTTACATGATTTTCTTTCGGACAGCAGGCAAAGAAATGAAATTTGGCGAAGTGAATTCCTATCATATATTTATAGGGAGAGAGAGAGAGAGAGAGAGAGTGCGAGGGTAGGGGGCCACATGATGGCTGTGGGTGTTAGGCGTTTGACCGCCCCGTGCCTTCGAAGAAGGAAGAAGGAAAGGATTTTGCTTTTTTGCTTTTTTTTTTTGGGGGTTTGAAAATACGTTAGGAATTAAGGTTTGAAAATAGCTAGCAAGAAGGTAATGATTGAGATGGGTCTTATGCATTTAACAAGCGATTAACAAAAATACAAAATTTGTTCAGTTAAATACGTCCAAAAACCTAAACGTATTTAGCACTTAATAGGAACAGAAAATGTGTAGTTTGTTTTAGCGATAGAATGGCTATTTGGACTTGAAATACGAAATGAGAGAGAGAGAGGAGAGAGAGATGAAGTCTGTACCTTATGTTTACATGATTTTCTTTCGGACAGCAGGCAAAGAAATGAAATTTGGCGAAGTGAATTCCTATCATATATTTATAGGGAGAGAGAGAGAGAGAGAGAGAGTGCGAGGGTAGGGGGCCACATGATGGCTGTGGGTGTTAGGCGTTTGACCGCCCCGTGCCTTCGAAGAAGGAAGAAGGAAAGGATTTTGCTTTTTTGCTTTTTTTTTTTGGGGGTTTGAAAATACGTTAGGAATTAAGGTTTGAAAATAGCTAGCAAGAAGGTAATGATTGAGATGGGTCTTATGCATTTAACAAGCGATTAACAAAAATACAAAATTTGTTCAGTTAAATACGTCCAAAAACCTAAACGTATTTAGCACTTAATAGGAACAGAAAATGTGTAGTTTGTTTTAGCGATAGAATGGCTATTTGGACTTGAAATACGAAATGAGAGAGAGAGAGGAGAGAGAGATGAAGTCTGTACCTTATGTTTACATGATTTTCTTTCGGACAGCAGGCAAAGAAATGAAATTTGGCGAAGTGAATTCCTATCATATATTTATAGGGAGAGAGAGAGAGAGAGAGAGAGTGCGAGGGTAGGGGGCCACATGATGGCTGTGGGTGTTAGGCGTTTGACCGCCCCGTGCCTTCGAAGAAGGAAGAAGGAAAGGATTTTGCTTTTTTGCTTTTTTTTTTTGGGGGTTTGAAAATACGTTAGGAATTAAGGTTTGAAAATAGCTAGCAAGAAGGTAATGATTGAGATGGGTCTTATGCATTTAACAAGCGATTAACAAAAATACAAAATTTGTTCAGTTAAATACGTCCAAAAACCTAAACGTATTTAGCACTTAATAGGAACAGAAAATGTGTAGTTTGTTTTAGCGATAGAATGGCTATTTGGACTTGAAATACGAAATGAGAGAGAGAGAGGAGAGAGAGATGAAGTCTGTACCTTATGTTTACATGATTTTCTTTCGGACAGCAGGCAAAGAAATGAAATTTGGCGAAGTGAATTCCTATCATATATTTATAGGGAGAGAGAGAGAGAGAGAGAGAGTGCGAGGGTAGGGGGCCACATGATGGCTGTGGGTGTTAGGCGTTTGACCGCCCCGTGCCTTCGAAGAAGGAAGAAGGAAAGGATTTTGCTTTTTTGCTTTTTTTTTTGGGGGGTTTGAAAATACGTTAGGAATTAAGGTTTGAAAATAGCTAGCAAGAAGGTAATGATTGAGATGGGTCTTATGCATTTAACAAGCGATTAACAAAAATACAAAATTTGTTCAGTTAAATACGTCCAAAAACCTAAACGTATTTAGCACTTAATAGGAACAGAAAATGTGTAGTTGGTTTTAGCGATAGAATGGCTATTTGGACTTGAAATACGAAATGAGAGAGAGAGAGGAGAGAGAGATGAAGTCTGTACCTTATGTTTACATGATTTTCTTTCGGACAGCAGGCAAAGAAATGAAATTTGGCGAAGTGAATTCCTATCATATATTTATAGGGAGAGAGAGAGAGAGAGAGAGAGTGCGAGGGTAGGGGGCCACATGATGGCTGTGGGTGTTAGGCGTTTGACCGCCCCGTGCCTTCGAAGAAGGAAGAAGGAAAGGATTTTGCTTTTTTGCTTTTTTTTTTTGGGGGTTTGAAAATACGTTAGGAATTAAGGTTTGAAAATAGCTAGCAAGAAGGTAATGATTGAGATG
>CAXHJY010001405.1:62500-65000 GCA_964016885.1 Eledone cirrhosa
AAACGATCTATCCCCACAAACAGCCACCACCATAATACATACTCTAATTTAACACCAACACAACCACCAATAACTCAAACAAGGAATCCACAAATCTGCCGTTTTTCCCTGCGAGACAGATTGTGTTTAGACCGGGATTGTCCCTTTACCCATCTCCCGGGGACCCGTCGGATAAATGAAAATAAAATTAAAAATAAAAGCAAAAACAAAAACCATAACCTACATAAAAATAACCACTACCACAGTCACCAACAGTCTTCTAAACAGGGAACTTCTTCCTCTTTTTTAGCCATAATGAATCTGGCAAAAGAACTGGAAAAAAACATTCGAGCTATCACCCAGCACCACCCTCCACTATCACCCCACTGCACAAACTCCCATTGCTGCCATTAACAAACAAACAAATTAACAACACACCAAAACAATTAAAACCATCCACTCTCGCCTCTACATTTTTGCTTAACGCCCAAGGCATCAGCCCTTCCACCAATACTCAAAAATGGAAGATCACATTCCTGGAGGACTGGATTGATGTCCATCCAAACCACATCCCTTTCTTCGTCCTCACTGAAACCCATCTCAGTAACCTCCACTTGGAAGCCGAGGTGAAAGTGAAAAATTTCAAAGCCACCCGTGCTGATCGCGCTGGCAGAAGAAAGGGCGGAACTGCCATTTATGTCCATAATTCTTTCTCAACAGAGGCTATGAACATATTCACTAATGGATACTGTGAGGCAGTCACTGTATTCAGTCAAACCAACAACCTATTAGTAGTTGGGCTCTATAGGCCACCCCAAACGCCTGTACCATGCTTCAAGGAATGCCTCAACAGCATAAAGTGTTTCATCCAAGAGTGTCACCCTGACAACATCTTAATGATGGGGGACTTCAACCTCCCCGGAGTTGACTGGTCCACAAACACCCTGCCACCAGGTTCTTCTGCCTCAACCTCTGACAGGGAAGCTGTGGAATCGCTTCTTGACTTCATGGATGATTTCTTCCTATCCCAACTAGTGCTCGAACCAACGAGGTGCCACAAAAACGTCCTAGACTTAATTTTCAGCAATCACACTGACAATATCCACAATATTGCAGTGGAGAAAACTCTACTCTCTGATCATGACATGGTTCTCTGTGATCTGAGATTCCACCGTCCAATATACAAACCCAATGTCATCTCTCCTGTCCATCCGTTTGACGCTATGGATTTCCACAATGCAAACTGGGAAGCGATCAGTCATGATCTTGCACATGTCGACTGGTCCTTCACGCACACTCATACACCCACTAACATCAAAAAGTCCTGGCAGACATTTGTGGACACTGTTACAAACATATGTGCTAAACACACCCCATTAAGAACTATAAACAAATCTAAGAGCAGAATCCCTAGAAATAGAAAAACGCTCATCAGAAAAATTAAGAGAACGAACAAAAAAATCAACAAGCTGAAATACTGTCAGCAGCAACACATCAACTTGACTGCCATTTCATCACTAGAGATTAAAAAACATAACCTCCAAAACAACATAATGTCCCTCATCAACAATCAGAGAAGAGCTGAAGAGGCCTGGGCCATTGAGAAGATCAAACTCAATCCCAAAGTGTTCTTTTCATTTGCAAAAAAACACAAAATCACTGGCTCTACTGTTGGCCCTCTAATTGATGAAAATGGCACTCTTCAAGATAATGCTAAAACCATGGGTGAGATACTGCAGAAACAATACTGCTCTGTTTTCAGCAATCCTGATATGGCCGATCTGGGCTGTATCGGCGATGTTACTCCCCATTACACCTTATCGGACATAACGTTTGGCGCCCCTGATGTCTTGGCGGCAATAAAGGAAATCAAGCATAATTCAGCAGTAGGTTCCGATAGGTTCCCTGCTTGTGTCTTGAAGGCGTGTCAACACCAACTTGCATCTCCTCTTGCCAATCTGTGGCGGAACTCACTGGATGCTGGATATGTGCCAGAAAACCTTCTATCCCAGTCTGTTGTCCCAGTTTTCAAAAAGGGAAACAAATCCCTTGCCGTGAATTACCGTCCAATCTCACTCACCTCTCATATCATTAAGGTATTTGAGCGAGTGGTGAGATCGCGAATGACCCACTTCCTTGAGAGTAACAATATGCTGAACTCCAACCAGCATGGATTCCGTAATGGAAGGGATTGCCTGACGCAACTACTGCATCACTTTGATGACATTTTGAGAGCCTTGGGAGAGGGTTCCAACACTGATGTTATCTACCTTGATTTCAGCAAGGCCTTTGACAGGGTTGATCATAACATTCTACTGAGAAAGCTGTCCAATATTGGTGTCACTGGAAAGCTGCTGCAGTGGATCAAGAGCTTCCTGTCAAACAGAACCCAACATGTTGTAGTTGAGGGAGTCAAATCAAGCCCAGCCAAAGTCAGTAGTGGAGTCCCACAAGGCACTGTGTTGGGCCCACTTCTCTTCATCATCTATATTAATGACATCACTGACATCATCAAACACAG